>OY992885.1:59630396-59838133 GCA_963921405.1 Cepaea hortensis | reverse complement strand
TGGCACAGTGTGGGGTGTCGGGTTTGGTAAGCGCCACCCAACGTTCGGCGCTAACAGAAGCAGGTAGTACTGTCTACTGTTATACGGTAGCTCAGTCATATTTAACTAAAACCGACCCACCCACCGACCCACACACACATGCACACACAGAGAGAGAGAGAGAGAGAGAGAGAGAGAGAGAGAGAGAGAGAGAGAGAGAGAGAGAGAGAGAGAGAGAGAGAGAGAGAGAGAGAGAGAGAGAGAGAGAGAGAGAGAGAGAGAGAGAGAGAGAGAGAGAGAGAGAGAGAGAGAGAGAGAGAGAGAGAGAAATATGCATATACACACTGCACTGATACATCTATTCACGCCAATTTTATAAATTTTTTTCCTTGGCCTACCATTCCTCTTTCTCCCAATATTTTGCTTTTTCTTTAGTGTTTCTTCCCGTCTTAGGGTGCGACCAAGCCATGACTGCCTTCACTTTTTTATTACTTCAAGAAGTCTTCTTTGTTCTGTTACATTTCCACAACTTGTTTATCTATCAATGTTTCAATCCATACTAACTGGCTGTTAAAATGCAATAAATAGTCAATTATTTCTAAATTTCTTTCAAAACTCGATTGATGTTTTCCATTGTTATATATGCAGTATTTAACCCTTTACAAGGCATAGCGTCCGAACGCGCATAGCGTCCGATACTATTATGCATTGTAAAATCGCGATCTCTCGGCTTTCCGACACTTCTGACGACTACTTTCGCTTTCGCCGACAGCTTGACAACGTGGCCGCCATTTGTAAACGCGATAGTATGAATTTGAACGGACTTTTAAGGACAATTTTTGATAGTTTTCGGGATTTTTACGCTGTTTTTCAAAATGGATTTCGGCGATTCTTCAAGTGATAGCCGAGATTTCGCTAGGTTAATTTTAAATGACATTAAAGGGCACGAAGTTGACTATTAATCGGAGCTAGATATCAGTGCAAAGCGTTACTTTGCATTAGCAGTCTGAGTCGGACTTTAAAGAAAGTGATTATGATTCTGAAAATGTGTTTGTAAATTGCCGTATAGATGACGGAAAATCACAAGCAACATGCCGTATTTCGTAAATATTTGTGTTCATATATGGATTACCGACAACAATCACGTGAGTAACATATTCTACATGCTTTTCCCTTCCTTGTGTTGTTTATTTAACTAAAATCGGTTGACTAACACCTTATTTGTGATGTTTTTACTAACGTGACCCGAAATTTTACCGAACTTGAAAAAATCTTGCCCGTTCAGGGCTAGAAAATGGACAAGCGTCTGCCCTGTAAAGGGTTAAAGTTATAACCAGGATAAAATAAAACAGTTGGTCAAAGTTACCTGCGATGAATACTGGTCTTGCATGACTAACACTTGGAAATACTTAATTAAGAATTAATAGGCATTGAGTGACATGCATAGAAGAAGCAGGGAGAGAATTTGATATCTGAAATAAGGTACTTACATCCATAAAGTTGGCGTTGACATAATCTGAGTGTGGTTCATTGGGTAGTGGATCTAGAATAACTCGAGAATGGTCATCTGTAACACAAATAAAACATATCAGGATTTATGTCAAATATATTCAATAGTGTCATTGTGTGGAAGACAAAAAGTGTATTGAGACAAAGTCAACAGCAGTTAACAGTTAGCCACTTTAGTAACTGATTACCGAATTTTAACGAAAATATACTTGCGGTTTTGTTTGGCAACTATTTCTTGTGTCTATTCTAAGTGGTAAGTAAACCCATAAACACCGTTTTATGAGACTTACTACATTGTTATACTATACATTATTAAATTTAGCATCCATTTTTATGTATAATTTGTAATTTTGGACCATTTAAGTTGACAATAAATGTCACACTGAAATTATGAAGATCGCATGTTGTAATGTAGTATTTACTAGTATTTCAATGGCGGGAGATTGCAGTTTTTCTTGTCATACTCCAGCTATGAACATTTAATATTCTTATGGAATATTAAGAGCGACTACATTGATAATTAATGCATGTTTACATTCAACACTCATTATTGTATATATGTGCAATTTTTCATTACTCTAAACAGACCATATCATTGAACCTTAGCGAATGTGTTTTAGTCACAACTTCTCAAAATAGGAAAAGAGTGATAAATTGACACACAAACATTAATATCTCAGTTTATAATTGACTTACAGATTTGAATAAGGTACCGTTGGATTTCTTGTTTCAAGAGGTATCCAACTATGCAGATTGCATAATTAAAAAGCAATTCAGAAAATGTTACTAAAGTGGCTAAGTTAACAGCAATCACACAAAGTTAATCGGTAAGTATTCAAATAACACATAAACAAAATCAATATCTGCAAAAGATGAGATGCCTGAGAAGAGCTGCCAATTTAAACCACCCGAGACCGAGTAAGAAATGATGTTGACAGTGGGATCAACAACTTGTGCCACATATAATGAAAATCCATCTCGTTAGAATGCAAGACCATCAATTAACATCACTGGTGCTGCATCAAAGAAGTTCTGATACAAGAGCAAGACGGTGCCCGAGATGAAAATGGATTGACAACATCAAAAATATTGTACAATCATGCAGAATAACATTATCCAGTGACATCTATCAGGTGTCGGAACATCAACTATTCCTCCCTCCACCATTCAAATTTTAATTTCTTACGGACACTTTACTTTTCTCAAAACAATTAGTTTGCCTACAGTAAACATGATAACTGTCAACAGTGTGTGACTTCAAGCCTCTATTTTCTTTCTTTCAGCCCAAGCCATTGAACTACTACTGTTGAGTTACCATATTACTTACTTCTTTATACACTTTTATTTCACTACTAACTGGCACTTACTCTTCAGCTGAAATTTTATTTCCAGATTAGACACCAGAGTAATGCAATTACTGCGCATGTGTATTTTAAATGCATGTTGGTAAAGAACAAGCTAAAAATGAAAATAGAGGCTAAAATCACATAATGCTACATTGCTCCAGCAATAGGGACACTCACAGGCAACAATATTTCCATATCTGTTCTTGACTTTGTTTTCCTGCCTTCGAGCCACATCACAGAGTGCAAGCAGCCCCATAGGAAGTTCCTATAGCAAGAAAAACAAAGTAAAATACATTAAAAAACCGTCACTAAAACATAGTAAAATAGCTGAATACTGAGATTCTTGTTGAATGACATCCTTTTGTGAGCAATGTGTCTGTTATGTAAATAACGATGCACTGTTTGGTATCTGGGCCCCGGGAACACATGGGTATGCAAGGACGTGTGCATCTGTAATATTCCTGCTTAAGGTGCCAGCCCTCCCAACATGGAACCAGTTTTACACAGCTAAAGATATTTATACATTTGTTGAAATGAGAAACAGAACTATATCTAGCTTGATCATAATATGATTCACACAGATTTTCACTAAAATGATTATCATATTTCATTCTGAGGTATTTTATAAAAACAAAAACTAAACCTAATTTGAGTCTCTTAACCATATGAGAACAAGATACCAATTTGTTTCATTGTTGGTGCTCTCAAAATCTCTTCTTCTTTTCACTCGCATGAAATCTGCAATTTTGTTTCCTGCGTGAACTGAAGTCTTCTGCAAATCATTCAGGCTTCTGTAGAATGACATTTAGGGTTGCTTCATCTGGCCACAGAAAAGACCTTTCTGAGTTGTATTTGGTACAATGCTGTTCTAGAGTCTGAGGTACCTACCTACGTGTACACACTAATGAAGGACCATCTTTTGCTTCTATAGTTCCTATAGTTAATAGTGACTTTCTGAGTTTTTATTAGATTTTGTGTTTGGTAGAATGTAGCTGGAATCTCTGGTTGTGTCCAAGTGCCTTCTTTGGCCAGTTTGTCAGCACTTTCATTTCCTGGTATACCACAATGAGATAGAATCCACTGAAGTATAATTCTTAATACTTGTTGGATGTGAGTTCTAGGGGGACAGAAACTGCATCCCCTGGAAAGGTTAACCCGGTCAACAAATGCCCGCAGAAGTCGGATGTGCTGGCCTAACGGCGCAAGAATGCAGCTCTGCTGTAAACAGGCACAACGCAGTCACGTCCAAAAAAAAAGAAACTCCGGATGAACGCAGCAGCAGAAGAAGAAGAAACTGCATCTGTAAAAATTACTAAAGGTTCTATATTTTTTTTTATTTTATGAGTTCTTCAGCTGCAGCTAATGCTACTCTGATTTTGCAATCATAATTGCTGCAGTACTTTCCAGTTGATATCAGAAACTGACATTAATGAGACAAATCTTGTAATTCTGAGAGCTGTCTGTGGAGTCGTTCAGCCTGATGTATAAAGCTACTTTTTTAACAGCTGCCCCTCAGCCACGTCTCTGAATCTTTCTTTTATTGGATGCCTGCTGGTACATAGATTCTGGCAATTTTAATGGGCCATATTCTGAATTTTCAAGACATTTTTCCATTTAAAACATTGCAAAATATTCAAGGAAGGTTTATTGAATCTGATGAAGCACAGAGAAATGATTATTTTCACAAACATTTCAGGAGCTTGGGCTCAAAGAGTTAAAACTATATATGAAAATCAACTTCATGGAGGCTTGCTATGTTTTATAGAAAAAGAAACGACTAAAATAATTACCTCAAACTCTTTCATAAAACCCTGGCAAGCATGTTCCTTATTCTTTGCGATATAGTCATAAAGCTCAGATACGGGCACAGGACTGGTCTGTTTTCTGTTATTAACATTCATGTAAATTGGCTCGTGAATATTGTTCCTATAGTTGTCATCATCATCTCTAGCGGATGAAGGTGGTTCACTGGCTGTAATTAAACAAATAAATCTACTCTGTGAAAATCACACACTGCATTAAAAAAAGCTACATTATTAGTTATAAATATGACTCATATAATGGTACTGGCATATTATCATTGCCAACATTACCCTTTGGAAGTCTTCATGGAGGCAGGAACCATAACTTGAAGTGTTTAAGCACCGATACATCATAAGCCTTGTCACAAAAAGAAGAAAATTGGTCTCAAGTGTCTAAAGCGACCATGTGTTACCAGGGCCCATAAGGGAAGCAAGAATAGTCACACTGTCAAATACCATGGATGTCATAACAGGTGACTAAGGAGGTTTGCTGTTAGACTAGCCACCTGTTCCTGTAAGAAACAACTGCAACATCCAAGCAACCATGAGTAAGTCTATAAAAGGCTTGATGTTAATTGGTTGAGGGCCTGTGCTCTGTTGAAAGATGAAGGACACAGGAGGAAGGTGGAGTGTCTACAGCTTTAACTCTGCAGTATTACCAGCTGGAAGCCACAAGAAGAGTAATAAACCAACACAGAACTGATGTCGTTAGCCCCTACACGCTGCGGGATTTACTGAGGAGCACTTACGGACGGACTGAATAGTTCAATATGCAATGAGGATGATATGTCAACTAACTAACTCTGACTTGTATTACTAGCTCATTTTCTTCTTCTTCTTCTTCTCCTCCTCCTTTTTCTTCAGATGATTAACCTGAAGCAAGACTTCAGCAATCATGGCTCTCCACTGACATCTGATATTTTTTACAAAGTTAGGGTTGCTTATGTTATTCTTTGATGCCCAGTTGTTTAAATTTACCACAGACATATTTCTCTATCTTCCACTGCCATACAGCTTTCCATTTCTCAACATTTGTTTTCTTCTCTGTCCTTGATATTCTCAACATTCTTCTCCACGGCTCACAGTTTCTCCACTGTTTCATTACTCATCGTCCAGCATTTCACATCCATACAGAAGACTGTCCTACATGATTTTTTAAAGCAGATTTTTTTTACATTATATTTCTTTTTTCTTGACGTTCCAATTCACGTTAAAAAAAAGAATTTGTTGATATGTGGATTATTTTCTTTACCTCTGTTAACATCTTCCATCTAGATATTGAAAATGTCTGACCACAGGTCTGCATGGCCGAATGGGTAAAAACATGTGTTCTTAAACATCTGATGTGTTGATGTCGAGGTAAGCGGTTCAACCCCTGCATTAGACAGCTGGACAAAAATGTTGACCTGTCAGCCTTGACTTGGGGGCGAAAATTACAAGTACCTCTGAAGCTGGAGTAGGTTCACCTGATGGCGAGGGACACTGTTAAATAGAGAAAGCTAATCCACACACAAAATTCAGTCCATCACTACTGTAAAGTGTATGGACTACGCTTGAGTTCAAACTGAGAACGCGGGGAAAAAAAAATGACTGACCTGTTTGATTTGTATGTCTTTGCAATACACAAACCATACTGGAATTTGTATGTCTTTACAATACACAAACCATACTGGAATTTGTATGTCTTTACAATACACAAATCATACTGGAATGTGTATGTCTTTACAATACACAAATCATACTGGAATTTGTATGTCTTTACAATACACAAATCATACTGGAATTTGTATGTCTTTACAATACACAAATCATACTGGAATTTGTATGTCTTTACAATATACAAATCATACTGGAATTTGTATGTCTTTACAATAAACAAATCATACTGGAATTTGTATGTCTTTACAATACACAAATCATACTGGAATTTGTATGTCTTTACAATACACAAATCATACTGGAATTTGTATGTCTTTACAATACACAAATCATACTGGAATTTGTATGTCTTTACAATGCACAAATCATACTGGAATTTGTATGTCTTTACAATACACAAATCATACTGGAATTTGTATGTCTTTACAATGCACAAATAATACTGGAATTTGTATGTCTTTACAATACACAAATCATACTGGAATTTGTATGTCTTTACAATACACAAATCATACTGGAATTTGTATGTCTTTACAATACACAAATCATACTGGAATTTGTATGTCTTTACAATACACAAATCATACTGGAATTTGTATGTCTTTACAATACACAAATCATACTGGAATTTGTATGTCTTTACAATACACAAATCATACTGGAGTTTGTATGTCTTTAAAAAAGTCGCTTAAAAGTCGACAGGGTCGACTTCATTGCACCGGGTTTCATCCCACATGGCTCGGTCTCTTTCTGCAGCGCGGAAAGCGTCGCACAAAGCACGAACTCCGTAGCTTTTAGCGACGACCAACAGGAGTGTCCGAAAAATTTAAATCGTAAACCGAAGGGCGCGGCCCGGAATCAAACCCACAACCTTAGGAGCATGAGTCAAATGGCTTGACCACTTCGCCACAGAGACTCCCTATGTCTTTACAATACACAAACCATACTGGAGTTTGTATGTCTTTACAATACACAAACCATACTGGAGTTTGTATGTCTTTACAATACACAAACCATACTGGAGTTTGTATGTCTTTACAATACACAAACCATACTGGAGTTTGTATGTCTTTACAATACACAAATCATACTGGAGTTTGTATGTCTTTACAATACACACATCATACTGGAGTTTGTATGTCTTTACAATACACAAACCATACTGGAATTTGTATGTCTTTACAATACACAAATCATACTGGAATGTGTATGTCTTTACAATACACAAATCATACTGGAATTTGTATGTCTTTACAATACACAAATCATACTGGAATTTGTATGTCTTTACAATACACAAATCATACTGGAATTTGTATGTCTTTACAATACACAAATCATACTGGAATTTGTATGTCTTTACAATATACAAATCATACTGGAATTTGTATGTCTTTACAATACACAAATCATACTGGAATTTGTATGTCTTTACAATACACAAATCATACTGGAATTTGTATGTCTTTACAATACACAAATCATACTGGAATTTGTATGTCTTTACAATGCACAAATCATACTGGAATTTGTATGTCTTTACAATACACAAATCATACTGGAATTTGTATGTCTTTACAATGCACAAATAATACTGGAATTTGTATGTCTTTACAATACACAAATCATACTGGAATTTGTATGTCTTTACAATTCACAAATCATACTGGAATTTGTATGTCTTTACAATACACAAATCATACTGGAATTTGTATGTCTTTACAATACACAAATCATACTGGAATTTGTATGTCTTTACAATACACAAATCATACTGGAATTTGTATGTCTTTACAATACACAAATCATACTGGAAATTGTATGTCTTTACAATACACAAATCATACTGCAAATTGTATGTCTTTACAATACACAAATCATACTGGAATTTGTATGTCTTTACAATACACAAATCATACTGGAGTTTGTATGTCTTTACAATACACAAATCATACTGGAATTTGTGTGTCTTTACAATACACAAATCATACTAGAGTTTGTATGTCTTTACAATACACAAATCATACTGGAATTTGTGTGTCTTTACAATACACAAATCATACTGGAATTTGTATGTCTTTACAATACACAAATCATACTGGAATTTGTATGCCTTTACAATACACAAATCATACTGGAATTTGTATGTCTTTACAATACACAAATCATACTGGAATGTGTATGTCTTTACAATACACAAATCATACTGGAATTTGTATGACTTTACAATGCACAAACCATACTGGAATTTGTATGTCTTTACAATACACAAACCATACTGGAATTTGTATGACTTTACAATGCACAAATCATACTGGAATTTGTATGTCTTTACAATACACAAACCATACTGGAATTTGTATGTCTTTACAATACACAAACCATACTGGAATTTGTGCCTCTTTGTGTGTGTGCGTGCGTGTGCATGCATGCATGGGTGCATGCGTGGGTATGTATGTGGAGGGGGGAACTACCAAGTATTCAAGTTCTGCTAAGGAATACTGATAATCTCGTCTTCTTGCTTTCCATTGCCATTTTTTCCAGTATGGTTAGCAAACTACTTTTAGACTCAAAGCACATTTTAGACTGGTCATAAGCCTACAGAAGTGATGAATGGCAGAATATTATTAAAAATGCTTAAAGTTAGTTGCATAATCTTTACAGGATATCGCAGTCAATCCTGTCACTTTTAGCTGTTTGTGATTTCTTGGCAAGTTAACGTTCAGTAGTTTCCCATTGCTTTCTGAATGATCAGCACTCATAGCCTTGTATGGAAACCAAGGCCTGGTGGTCTGCTTCCACATCCCCTGTAGCAGTGTTTCGAATGTGGTAAGCAGGATTGCAAATTGCCGACTATTAAAAATGTAAACAAGAATACTTACAATTTCCTTTCATGATTGCCTAATATCTATCCCATGTGGACTTGTTTTATCCTGAACTTAGATACTGCTAGATACCAGTCATGACTGAACACATGGAAATACACAGAATTGCAAATTTACTCACCAATTCTTGAGTCACTCAACAAGTGAACACTCTCATCTCTAATCAATGTATTCTCTCCTTGGTCCACAGATTTGTTTTTTAGTGCTTTCAAATTCTTGCGTTTGCGTTTTCTGTAGAAATAAATTAACATGTGATTAGTGCCACATATCAGTCACTGACACACAGCAGACTGAGAAAGGCTGAAGGGAGCTTCCCTAAAAGATGCACCGAATGGTACAATTATAGAGTGCGCAGGGAAACTAAGGAGATGCGTCAGACGTCAACAAAAGATTACGCGGGGATACCGTCTTGAGATTCGGACGTGTGTGATATTCTGAGGAGTCAATGTCGTGGGCCAGATTGGATATTCTTATGCAGGTATAGTTCATATTCAAGTGGACGACGGGAGGAGTCACTTGCTGGGATCGAAAGACCATGGACCCAGGAGCGAGATGAATATAACTAGA
Organism: Cepaea hortensis; assembly: GCA_963921405.1. Taxonomy (NCBI): domain Eukaryota; kingdom Metazoa; phylum Mollusca; class Gastropoda; order Stylommatophora; family Helicidae; genus Cepaea; species Cepaea hortensis. The sequence continues at coordinate 59,828,386 of OY992885.1, read as the reverse complement.
GGATACTGACACGGAACAAACGAACACAGGAATGAAAACCAGAATGAGCGCTGAGGTAGAGGTTAATGACATATGAGCATGGCAATTCGAGCTGCCCGTAATAGGTGCTGATCCTGTCTTAGGGACACCCTATAGAGACGAAGAATTGTGTATTGCAACATTGTTTATACACCCAAATAAACAGGTGTATTTTAATGCCTTATCGCATCTGTGAATTTTCGTTGCCAACTTCAGTTTGACGTTGAGTGTTTTGTTTACTCCGGAGGCGAGCCAAATTTCAACAATACCTCGGGTGGATTCTTATAATTGAGAGGGATCGCACTTCGAGGCAATTAGAAGCTAAACAAAAATAGTATCATTTCATTGTTTTCAATTCCAAAATAAAATCCTGGACCTTATCTTTTACAAATATTACCTATTTTTTGTAGGAAGTTGACTTTCTTAAGCTAATTTTTTTACTATAAATGTCACTTTCAGAAATGAATTTCTTAAAAATACATTTTAATTTCTGAAATAAAATTCTAGAACAAATATTGCTTTCTGAAACTGATTTTTTTCTGTAAATTTCAATTTCATTAGCTAATTCATTCCTACATCTGTCCACATTTTGTTCATGGCTACAGTAATAGGAGCCTCACTGAAAAAAAAAGACAATAAAACTGAATTACTCAAGTTGTGCCATTTATGTGTTACCAGGGTCCATAAGAGGCAAAGAATAGTAAAACCATACATGTCATAAGCTGTGACTAAGGATGGCTGGTGCGGGACCGACTCCCTCAACCAGCAAATTCAGCTGTGACATCCAACAACTCATGAACCAGTCTACACAGGGCTTGGGTGGGTTGGCCCAGGGCCTGTGCTCTATGGGAGATGAAACACAGAAGGACTTACTTCATGTGACCTTTAAATTGATAAGTGCTGCAGTGGCACAGTGAGCTTGCCTGCTACAACAATGGTTCAGGATCAATCCCCAGCGAAGCAGGATAATTTTTCCTTACCAATATGGCTTTGGGGTCAACTCAGCCTCATAAAAATGGATACGAGACAATTCTTAGAATGTTCTGGGAATTGTCTGGGAAGGAAAGGCAATGAGGAAGGAAAATGGTCATCCCACTTCACATCTTGTGGCCTAAAATATGTGAAGCCCAACACTTCACACCTCAATGGTATCTGCTGTGGGGCCACCCTTACCTTGTACAAACTGATGATGCAAACAATGACTACACTCACTTAAAAACAATGCAAGCCACCACCAAGATGATCACAGCAAAGGCCACGGCACCAGCCACGCCGGCCCAGATAACGAAACTGCCGGTCTCACTCTCAATGACCAACTCTGAGAACACAATAAGCAAACACCACATGTATATATATATATATCATGAAAAAACATGGAGAATGACTACAACAATTACTAATAAACTACAAACATTCATTAATTGGTGGCTGCACGGAATATACAACAGACTAAAATGTTCTGACAGAATCACAAATGTGCAGTTCATTAGAGAGAACAATTCCCAGTGAATCAAAAGGTGAGGAAAAGACACTGATGTTGGATAGGACACACATTAAGAAAACCTGTTAATAGTAAATAGAAAGTCCTACATCTGGAAACCATGGGATAAAAGAAATAGAAAGAGACACATGGAGAAGAGAATCAGAGACAGAGATAATCTGGTGAGGGCATGGAGAGAGCTGCAGGGGACAGCAAAGAATAGGAGGGCCTGTCATGAGTTGAGTGACAGCCTATGCTCCAATGGAGGGATAAAAGGCAGAAACAGCAGCAGACTGGAGAAAACGATAAGTTGTCCTTACAACAGATAGATAAAACAACATAGGCAACACATACTGTTGTCTGTGAGGTGTACACCGGAGCTCATTCCACATCTCTGTTCACATCCTAACCCTGCGACACAAACAGTAAAGGAGAACATGAACTCACATCACTGAACTATATCCCATGTGGCAGTGGGCTGGAGTCCTTTGACAATGTAATACATAAAACCCATCTAGGAAACATGACCAATCTAGGCCTAATCTCAGCCTGTGCAGTGCTGAGTCATAGCCTAGCTACATCCAGAGATGTGAAATTCCAGTACCAGTCTTGCACACCTCGCTGATTCTGAGTTTGGAGAAGGAAAGACAGCTCTGCAACACAATCCCATGGAAGTGATACTATGGTGCTGGGTCTGGAGACAAGTTTCTCTGAAAGATGCAAGTCCTTGTCAGGGCTCAGATAACCTGAATATGCCAATGCATCGGATATCTTTTTTAAAAACTCAGTTTTCCAGAGGATTCACACCCTACCACCCGTCATCAGCATCATGTGCCCTGCCAAATGGCACAAGTGTTCATGTCACGTCTCAGTCTATCTTGTATTATTTCTCTTGGTCTGCCTATGCCTCTGCCTCTTTTCCCGCTGACTGTTCCAGTCATTACAATATTTTCCAATGCTTCTCTTCTTACTACATGACCAAAGAATACAAAGAATAATTATTAGCTGCAATATTATAAAAGACAAAGAAATCATTGTAACATTTTAAAAGACAAATGGTTAAGAATTTCTTCTTATCAGGCCAACTGTTTGAAATCTATCCTTTAAATATCCAAGAGCATCAGAAGAATGTGAAGGCCATGAAACCACTAGACAATTGTAGTTATTTGATCAGCAGAGACACTCACGCTGGATACACTCAAACCCGATGTGGCCATCACCACATCCCAAAACACAGCGGCCAGTGAAAGGATCACAGCTTGAATTGTCTTTGCAGATTCCACATTTTTTGGCACAGTCCTTGCCATAATAGAAGCTTGGGCAACCTGAAATTAAAAATCATTTTGGTAACTGATGACACAAGATATGACCAATTAGTAGTAAACATTTTATGTGGCTCAGATCTATTAGTGATTAAGGTCTTGTCAACAGCACTACGACATCACACATCAACATAGAATCGTCATCATGTAGCAGAACTTTGCAGAACCTCGCTCTCATCACGGCCTGCTGAACAAACTCTTGATCCTTTGCTAGTGCTCCTGCCTTTTCATGGCCCAGGTTTCTGCAATGACTGTTTGTCCTCGTGCTGGTTGACCCATCCCGTTGCTAGTGCCCCTCCTTTTCATGGCCAAGGTTTCTGCAATGACTTGTGTTTGTCCTCGTGCTGGTCGACCCATCCCTTTGCTAGTGCTCCTGCCTTTTCATGGCCCAGGTTTCTGCAGTGACTTGTGTTTGTCCTCATGCTGGTCGACCCATCCCTTTACTAGTGCTCCTGCCTTTGCATGGCCAAGGTTTCTGCAATGACTTGTGTTTGTCCTCATGCTGGTCGACCCATCCCTACCCCCAGGAACCGTGCCTTCCATCTCTGTTCTGTCTAAACCCCTATGATGTTTAATAAGGCCAAAGTTTCCAAAGTACCCAAGATGTGATGCTGTTTATGAACCCGTTTTCTTCAGTTCTGAGATCTTGTAGAATGTCAGCATTTGTCTTCATTTTGTCCCATGGTATTCTAAGAATAGTATAGGGAATTTCCCTAGGAATGCTAACCTGGTTAATAATACATCCATGCTTAAGTCGGATGTGTTGGCCCAAGGGTTTTGGCCCAAGGGAGCATAGTGAGACACACGGTACTTACGCATGAAAAAACACTCCGGATGGAAGCAGCAGCAGCAGAAGAAGAAGAAGAAGAAGAAGAAGAAAAAGAAGAAGAAGAAGAAGAAGAAGAAGAAGAAGAAGAAGAAGAAGAAGAAGAAGAAGAAGAAGAAGAAGAAGAAGAAGAAGAAGAAGAAGAATATGGAATTTTTAAAATTCTATGACTTTCGCAGGACGTTGATTTTCTAAACACCTTTACGTTCAGTAGTTTGCCATTGCTATCTAAACAAAATGTAAACACCGAAGACCAACTAACAGATGTAGGGAACGATTCCACTACACGGTCATCAACACACCGGAAGTTTAAGAGCTACAGTGGTCTTATCCTTTCAGGCACATCAACTGTTAATATATAGAATTTTCTTAAACAAGTTAGTTGCATTCTGACCAATAAAAAGATGTCAATTGAAACGAGAAAAAGAGTGTTGAAGGGATACATAGAGCCTGTTCTTTTGTATGGATGTGAAACTTGGACAATGAGCAGTCAAGCTGAAAAACATCAGATGGCTGCAGAAATGTGGTTTCTGAGGAAAATGCAAAGAATACCATGGACAGACAGAAAAACCAATGACCAAGTACTACAGGAGACAAATGAAACTCATAAATTGATTAGAGAAATTAGACGTAGACAGTCAACATTTTTTGGACATGTTATGAGAAGAAATGGATTGGAGAACTTAGTGACAACTGGCAAGATCGAAGGGAACAGACCAAGAGGAAGACCGAGAGGAAAATACCTGGTTGGCTTGGCCACATGGCATGGACGAGACAGGAACACTGAGCTGATTCACGACTCTGGTGATTGAGTGAAATGGCAAGTCATGACCGCCCATGCTTTCCGGCATGGCACATAATTGATTGATTGAGTTGCATATCTTTTACAGGACGTTTGCAGTGAACACCAGCATTGTTTGCTGTTGTTGATGTCTTGGCAAGTTTACGTTCAGTAGTTTGCCATTGCTTTCTAAACGACCGGCACCCATACAATTTCATAAAAAAAACTAGCGCAACGTAGTCTGCTGCCAAATCATGCGCAGGATCTTGAACCGTGTCCGTAACCCCCTCGTCAATGAGAGTGTACAGAATAGACAACAGAAATATGTCTATAGACACTAGGTATAAAGGTTGAAGAACTTAATAAGTGATTGTAGCTTTCACAGTCATCAAGTTGGCATAAGTCATGGCTAGTGTCATTGGCTTGAATGAAGGTCATGGTCAAACAACTCTTAAATCCATACTGGCTACATAACAAATAATAATAAGAATAGGAAAGTGCATATTTTCTTGGATACATAGTCTTCCATCATTTATTGCATCCACTATCTCTACAGAGCTTACGACCAGTCTAAACGGCACTTGATGGGTGATGTGGTCACACAGGTCACCATCAACTGTCCAGTCAACACCAGGTTGGTCAGCCCAAAGACTGGATTTGAAGTCATCTCAGCGAGTCACCCCACTACCCCCCAGATTTCAGCATTTCTCTTCAGCTCTGTCTAAGTTTAAACCTCAATGTCCTAGCACACCTATGTGATGTAGTTGCTTCTTAGACATCCTCTTTGGCTTCTCCCATGGATTTTGCTCTCCGGTGTTTTCAGTAGAAAATCCTCATGCTTAATATTGTCACAAGCCTTCTTTGTTGTATATTTTCCCTCATGGTTTTATATTTTCCTCATTGCCTTTAAGAATTTGTTCACTTGACCTCTTGTTTGTCCAGCTTAATCTTTGCATCCTGCAATAAAACGACCTGTAATCTTCCAAGTAATTTGTATCCTTTTTGTTTACAGTCCATTTTTCAGAGCTGTGTATTACAATTGGCAGACTACGTGTAGTGTTTATTTTTTTCACAGCTCAATAGTGATGTTACTTGGTGTTAAAATTTGTTACTGCTGGGATTAATTATTCTAAAATTACCAATGACAACTCCTAGTGCCTCTTTTAAAGACCGGCTAACTTCTCAGCGCCAGACTCAGTAGTGCAGTAGTTAGTTAGCACTTGCCTGCCGACCTGGTGATATGTTCGAATCCCCGAGGCAGTGACTTTTAAATAAATTAACCTGGGCTCACAGAGGGACCCAGCTTCACATGAGTACCAGGGTATGATCTGGGATGTAAAGGCAGCCGGTATGGTACTGAGCACATCACCCATAGAAAGCTAACTGGTCTACACAAATATTGGGCTAGCACCATATACCCAATACATCTGAAAGCATAGAAATGGGTCCTTTACTTTGCTTGTATGACGGCAGCTGCCTGAGATGGCAAAAGATAGCAGGGCTTAAGATGAGTAGGTTGAGCACCTACACTTCAAATAGGGGATGAAAGACAGAAGAAAACATGTTATTAATGAAATGTTTAAACATGTGCTTACTGCTGTTGCATCCACTATTAGTGTATCCATCTTGACAACCTCTACGGCAGACGCCAGTGACAATATCACATGGTTCACCACCGTAACAGGCTCCACAGTTATTCTCACAGTTGTAGCCATATTTAAATCTGCATTCTGTGGAATCAAATAAAAATTGCTCAAAACCACTGTACAACTTTGTTAAAAACCACCACACATAAATGGATTGTTTTTTCTCAATGTCAGTAACAATAATAAATAAACAACTTATTTAGTAAATAGTAGTCACAATATATATATATATATGCCGGTCTCTCTGGCCTAGGGGTTAGCAGCTTTCTCTGAAAGTATGGAGCCGGTCGCTCAGAAAGTCGTGGCGTGCTGATGAGCGTAATCTAGCCTAGGAATCAACATACAACTGAAAGATGCTGATGTTGACTGCAATATCCTGAAACAAACAAACAAACAAACAAACAAACAAACAGACTTTATTTTCAAAGGGTAACAAATTGGGCACGCCGGCCCGCCTTTCATTCGGCCCTTCCAATCACTCATTTTTCTTTCATCAACAGTGCATAGGAAAAAACGTTGTGAAATGAATTTTGTAAACATAAACAATGCATATTACTACGTTATGAGACACATCCACCACCCACCCACACATCCCCCATTCACTCCAACTCCCCCACCCAACCACACACATAACCCACACACACATACATGCCCCACCCATCCACCACATCCCAACACCTACAAATCTCCCCACCCACACACACCTCTCACCCACCACACATCCCATCCACACACACCCCAAGCACACATACATTCCCCAACCCACACATCCCTCACTCACACACTTCCACCCACCTACACACATCTCCCCACCCACTCACATATCCTCTACCTGTCCCATTACCTGCCAACAATCACTCACCCACATATCCTCCTCCACGCACACACCTCCAACCACCCAGCCAAACACACATTCCTCAGCCACACATCCCCCATGCACACACACATCTCCCTGCCAACTCACATATCCCGCACCTACCCACACACCCTCTACGCAACCACACATCCTCCACCCACCCATACCCCAGCCACACATCCCTTAACCACACACCCTACCCATATACACACACATCCCCACCCACACACAATCTCCCCACCCATACACACATCCCTACCCACCAACACATCCCCCATTCATAAACAAACACCTCCAATCCACGCACACACAACCCCAATCCATACACTCATCCCCTCACACATCCCTAGACACACATACTTATCCCTCAACAACTAACACCCACACATACCTCACCCACTCATCAGCGCATACATCTCCTATCTACCCACACACACTCACACACCCCAACAACCCATCTAAACACACATCCCCCACCCTCGCACACATCATTCACCCACCCTCACACTCCCACCCATCCACACACACACATCCTTTATCCACACCCAGCTCCCCTCCCACACAACACCACACCCACACACATCCCAAAGACACATCCCTCACCCACACACACATCTCCTACCCATCCACAATCACCCTCACTACCCACACACACATCCTCCATCCATCCAGCCACACACACCCCCACCCAGCCAGACATATCCCTCACCCACACACACATCCCCAAATCCATCCCCCACACCCATCACCCACCCCTCCCCCAACCCACACACATTCACCCACATATCTCTCACCCACACACACACTCCCCACCCATCCACCCAAACATCCCACACCCATACACATCCCTCAACCACACACACATCCCCAAACCCACAACCACCCCCACCTGCACACATCTCCCACCCACCACATATCCCCACACCCACATCTCCCCGTCCACACATATATCCCCACACCCACATCTCCACATCCACACATATATCCCCCACCCATCCCATAACCCACCAACAAATCCTCCTCCACCCACAACCACCTTGCCAAACACACATCCCCACCAACTCACATATCCCGCACCTACCCACACACAAATTCCGCACCCACCCACATAATCTCCCATCTCCCCCAGCCCACTCACAGATCCCAAGCCCACCCCTACAAACAACCCCCACCATCTCCTAACCTACACACACTCACCCACCCACATATCCTCTACCCACCCACACATCATATATATATATACTCTCTAATTCTCCTCTTCCTTAGTCTCTCTATATTTCTTTAGCCTTATTGATTCCAATAAAAATTATGTCACAAGTTAGATCTATGCTGACAAGTGCCAGTTTAAACATTATGCATTTTAACCGATGTGATCATGTTAATGCTTAGAATAACACACATGCAACAATTTCAAATTACTTTCTTCTGTTTTAATGCAGTAATATTAAGAAAACCATACAAAACTACAAAATAATGGGAGATTACATACTGCCACCTCCACCCTTTCTTTTTGGTGTACTGAATAAACTCTACTGGCTGGAAAAAAACAAAACACTACTAAAGCAATCTATGAGAATGAAATGAAGGAAAGAAAACAAAAACTATAGACCAAAGCATGAAGCATGAAGCATAAATGAGCTTGGCAAAAACACACAGACCAGAATCTTCAGAATCGGAACAGGACATTGTAGACTCATGAGACACACCTCTACATAATATTCCTCACTGACTCTGCCCCTTGCAACTGTGGAGCACCAAAGCAAATTCGAGAGTATATCCTGAAAGACTGCCCCGACTTCACCAAACAGAGTGAAAATCTGGCCCACATGTGTGACCTTTTGAGACAAACTCTTGGGAGACCAGTGAAGACTTCAGGCAAACTTCCCTTTCATGATTCATAAATAAACACACATAGTATTTTTTGGCGCTCACAGAAGGAGAAGAAGGAAGTAGAGACCTCAAGTAGAGACTAGAGGACGCACTAGACAACATAAAATTTGAAAGCTATAGTTACGGACTGGGATTCGAACCTGTCAGCTCCAAATGACGACAGCGCCTCGCTGCAGGAACAAGTATACTTCAACACATGACCAACTAGACACTCCCAACAAGTGTCTTCATTAGTACAAGTCTTCATTAGTCGAAGTACACTTGTTCCTGCAGTGAGGGACTGTCATCATTTGGTGGTGACAGATTTGAATCCTGATCTGTAACTCTAGCTTTCAAATTTTATGTTGTCTAGTGCATCCTCTAGTCTCCACTTCCTTCTTCTCCTTCTGTGAGCGCCAAACAATACTATGTGTGTTTATTTATATGTCACTGTTTCAGTGGCCTCAATGGGTTCCCCAACTTATTTCCTTTCATGATTCATGCCAGAATAGATGAATAGCAAACAATAACTGAATAAGAAAGGTCTAATAAACTGAATAGGTGACTACACTATAGGACAATAGTGTCAAACTTGCGCAAAATGAAAGGGAATGTTTTAATTCAGACAATAACATAGTTAATAAAATAAAGTTTGCCCATATTTCTGACCACGAACAAATGAAACAAAAGGGAGAGGGAAAAAACAGGTTTCTTGTGCAAAGAAATACACACGAACACCCTAATGTTACCATAACTTTCTAATGAGAATTAAATGTAAGAGAAACACTTACGTATATCACAGAGCCTGGGGTAAGAGGATGTAGACCTGTAGCCAGGATCACAGCCGAGCTTACAGTGTCCTGTTTCACGGTCACAGACAGTATTGCCCTTACACTTTCCACATGATCTGGAGCAGTTCATACCATAACTACCATTACAAGCTGCAGAGAGATGTGATTCGTTGCATTAATTATAACATTGCCCCTATAAAGTGGGTCTAAACACATTGTGATCTACATATATGAGGTGATGGTTCTTTCATCAATTTTTACAAATCTGAATATGTGGTCATCATCCTCATGTAGCAGATATTTTGCAGAAAATCGCTCTCATTATGGCTCGCCAAAAATACTCTCAATCTCTGGCCGTGTCTCCCACCTCAAGCACCCTCATGCCCCAGCTGTCTGCAATATCTTGTGTCCCAACTTCATGCTGGTCAACCCCTGTCCCCTCTTCCAGGAACCAGGCCTTCCATGGCCACTGTGACATTTACTATGGCCAAAGTTTCCTGGACATGATACAGTTTATGAGCCAGCTTTCTTTGATGTTTAGGTATTGTAAATTGCAGTATTTGCTTTCTTCTTGGTCCATGATATTCTAAGAACTTTTATGTAACATTTAAGCCCAAAAGCCCCTTCTTTGTTCTTTAGTAACAGCCAAATGGTCCATGACTCACATGAATATGTCGTACCTCTTGTAAATTGCTGTCGCCTGTGGCTTGGGGGCAGTGAACACAGTATCGCACTCCCTACATACTGGGTTCACAGTCAGCCGCAGGTAATTTGGGAGCAGAATGCTTTCCATTTATTTTCATGACGGTATGAGCATCAGTCATTCAGAAAGCAATGGCAAACGAAAGGACATAAAATCACACAGAAAATAATAAAAAGCCAAAATATGCTGGAACTGACTGCGAAGTCATGTAAAAGAACATGCAACTAACTTAACTGGCAAATTATTGTTGAGGACATACTTCTGTTAAGTATTTTAGTTGTATATTCACTAGTTGCTCTATGTGTGTACTTCTCAGCTGTACAAAGTTTGGGTCAGAGATAAGGTTGTAGAGCAATATTATGGAGACCTTGCACAGAACGAGATTTAACAGTACAGGTAGGTAAGTAGGTAGGTAAGCAGGTAGGTACTGCACCATGGGTGGGTGGGTGTGCGTGCGTGCGAGTGGGTGTGCGTGCGTGCAAGTGGGTGTGCGTGCGTGCGAGCGTGTGTGCGTGGGTGGGGTATAACACAGTAATTAAGTACCCACCACAGGTTTTTTAAACTGACCTAGGCTCCCAGGTTGACCCAGCCTAAAATGAGTACCAGAAAATGCCTAAGGAAGTAAAGGCAGCCGGCACAGTACTAGCAACATCGCCCACTGAGTGCCATTTGGTCTATAAAAATATGAATCTTGTACCACGTGTCCACTGCACCTAAGGTGTGTCCTTTATTTTACTTACATATAAAAAGACTCGAATAAAATAATGATACACTAATGATTAATGTGATATTATAACTATTACAACAGTACAGGCTTTACAACAGCCTTTCCACGCAATATAATCATGTTAATGTTCACAGTTTATTGCCGACTTTACAAAGAGTCTAACCTGTCTGACATGTGTCGCCCATGTAACCAGCCACACAGCCCTGCCGACATTGTCCAGTTTCATGGTCACAGGTTTTGTTCAGGCATGTGTCACAGACCTGGAGACACATGTGACCATATTTACTCGCCTCGCATGCTGGAAATAAAATATTATATATAACAGATCTTATACAATGAAGCATAATGATACAAAATAAGCATGATGTTATACAGTAAAGCATAACGAAACTAATTGAAGATTTGAAGAAAAAAAGTTAACATTTAGCAGGCTGTTTATGATTTCTTGGTAAGTTTACATTCAGTAGTTTGCCATTTCTTTCTGAACAACCAGCACTCATACCTGTGTATGGGAACCAATGTAAGGTGGGCTGCTTCCAAATCGCCCGCAGCTGTGTTTCGAACAGCGATATATAAGCAGACTCCAAACCAATGTCCAGAAAGAAGATATGTGAAGTAACAAAGTGGAAGACAAAACCTGGTGTCATACAAGAACAAACAAGGCATGTTTACTTTCAATCTTTTTTTTTCTTGTATTGTATCTTTTATCTCTCAGCTATCTCATGACAAGCCCCCCCCCCCCCCTCCCCTTTTTCTGAAGCCAATCCTTGCGATTGCAATCAATCTTAGTCACCTCTTAAAATACATTTGGTTGGCTATGGTGTTAAAATTCTTTGTTTTTTTTTACAGGTGAAACAAGACATTTGCAAAACACAAATATAAAACTCACGTGTTTGACACTGGATTCCTGTCCAACCATCAGCACAACCATTTTTGCACACACCATTATGATCACAGACTTCTTCAGGAAGCTTGCAGTGACACTGTTTCACACAACCATCGCCATACAAATTTGCAGGACAATCTAAGAACACAGAGAAACAATTGAGTTGGCAGAAAAGACAAAATATGGCTAAACACACTCCTACCACCTTTATATAATTAGCATGATAAACTTCTTCCTCGGCTGCCTTCATCATAAACTAGTATTACAAAAAGTATAAATAAGCTGTCGCACCCACATGAGACATCATTTATCCTATTATTAATCTATCTTTATGTTACTCATCTATCTGTTTCTCTCTATTTTCTGTCTCTCTTTCGATAATGTTGCTGAATTTTGTTGGTATCAAGTACTTTTAAGCTTATATTATGTATATGTTTGTCCATCAGGAATGATGATGACCATTCATTTCATTTAGTGGTGTTGAAAGTATGGAGCTGTGAGTTCTAAGATGGCTGATAAAGACCTATTCTGGCTCGAAATGTTCTTTGATAATGTCGGCAAAGAATGCTTGACTTTCCAGGAGGAGGATCTCCTGCAGTGGTTTTTCTTTCCAGCCTTTTCTTCACAGCACTTGCAGTCCTGGTTTGCTTCACAAGTGACTGCACCCTTGCGTAATCTTCTTCTTCTTCTTCGTTCATCCGGAGTTTTTTTTCGGATGTGATTGCGTTGTGCCTGTTTACAGCAGAGCTGCGTTCTTGCGCCGTTAGGCCGACACATCCGACTTCTGCGGGCATTTGTTGACCGGGTTAACCTTCCCGGGGGTTTCTTAGGACGTTTGACTCTCACTGTTGTGGTGTTATCCCCCATCCCAGCTGGTCCATATAGAACAGCCAAAGATCCTGGTCAGCCCTCAAGGGAAGGCAGGGGCAGACCATGGGCATTCCCCGCCATCCAAGGAGGCTTCCATACTTGCAGAGCCGATACATAGCGCTCTGGTACTGGGCTCACCCAAGGAATCGTCACGTCCTGCACATGGCTGCTTAGCCTCACTTCCGTATATTGGGCCTTCCGTTCACCATAGGCTGTTCTTCCGGAAACCAGAAGTATGCAGTCTGCAGATGACATCCACACAGTGAGCTTTCGATTCGGACTTTCCATGTAATGGATTTGCTAGCCAAGCAATATTCCATTTCGTGCCACTAGGACACTTTTCCACCTTTTATGAAGCCCACACAGTGGGCTTTTGATTCAGACTTTCCACGTAATGGATTTGCTATCCAAGCAATATTCCATTTCGTGCCACTAGGACACTTTTCCACCTTTTATGAAGCCCACACAGTGGGCTTTTGATTCGGACTTTCCACGTAATGGATTTGCTATCCAAGCAATATTCCATTTGGTGCCACTAGGACACTTTTCCACCTTTTATGAAGCCCACACAATGGGCTTTTGATTTGGACTTTCCACGTAATGGATTTGCTATCCAAGCAATATTCCATTTCATGCCTCTGGGTCTTCATGCACCTTTAAATGTCAACCTGTATATAGTTAAAGTAATCTGCGGTCAACTTTAGCTTGTTGATATCTCCATAGAGCTTGTCCTCAAATGAAGCAGGTGTGGGCCAAAATATCTTTCTCTGTTCTGCATACGTTGGGCAATCCTGCAGCAAATGTTTTGCTGTCATTTTTCCAGTTCTACAATTACATTCATCGGTATCTCCTATCTTTAGTTTATTGAACAAGTGGTATTTCAGCCTGTTGTGTCCTGTGCGGAGTCTGAAGATTGCTACTTGTTCTCTTCTGTCGAGTTTGTAATATGCATCATCCTTCTGATGGCCTGGATGCTCTGATTCCCATTTGCACCCTTGCGTAATGATGTGTAGATAATACAACTGCTTTGCAGACTTTCAGCTTTACAGGCTTATTCCATTTCTTCTTCTTCTTCTTCTGCGTTCATCCGGATTTTTTTTTTTGGATGTGACTGCGTTGTGCCTGTTTACAGCAGAGCTGCGTTCTTGCGCCGTCAGGCCGACACATCCGACTTCTGCGGATTCCATTTCTATCCTGTACATTCTTGTAAAGTCTGCCAAAGGCCGCGCTTAACTCTATACGATGTTTTCATATGCAAGTGTCTCTTGCCAACATCTCAGCTTCTGCCAGGGTTTTTGCTTTCCACTGCCAAATGTTTTCTTGGGGGTCTTGGTGGCAAAATGTTAAAGCTGCCTGCCTCTTGCTCCGAAGGTTGTAGTTCATTTCCTGACTCAGTCATTTGCCTTATGAGGGCAATTTTCTCAGAGACTCCTGGGAGTCATCACAGTTGATACAGAGTTCATGCTCTGTGTGATGAAAAAGACTGAACCATATGGGATAAAACCTGGTGCAATGAAGGTGATCCTCACCTTTAAATCTTTAAAATGTTTCTGTGCAGCCCAAATTGGTCTCCCCCCTTTTATTTACGTTTTCTAAATCTTCCAGTAAGTAAAGACAACCATGTTGATTGTAACAGATGACCTTTCCAATGTGGTTTGTGTATTTTAAAGTTGTGTAGAGATCTTCCTAAGGTCTTACTTACTGTCTCATATTATTTATGTTATTTTCATATGGTCTTAATTTGCTTTTCAAAGGATTTACTTGAAGCTTCTCATCACCACTGTTTCAACTGTACTTTCTATCTCATCTCATCTCATCATGTTCCTCTTGTACCTTGCGGTGTCGAGGTGAAGTATAAACTTCGTGAGAGTGCCCGGTTATGGGCTTCGTATATCGACATTCCCATGGATTCTGTTATTCCCTCCGTCCAGCGTTTACGTGGTCGGCCTCTTCCTCTGTTTCCATCTGGTCTGTACGTCATTGCCTGTTGTGGCATGCTGTTGACTGGTAGCCTACTTGCATGGCCAAACCATTTGACTTGCTGCTTTCTAATAAAATCTAGAGCAGCTTTAACCCCCACTTTAGTCCTGATTTCTTCATTTCTGATCTTATCTCTTCTTGATACGTTGAGTATTCTTCTCAGGAACCTCATTTCTGTTGTTGTGATTTTTCTTTTCTCTTTTTCTGTCATTGTCCAGGTTTGGCATTGGTAGCACAGAGTTGGTAGGAAGATTGTGTTGTAAAGTGCTTTCTTAGTAGTTATTGATACATGTTTGTTCTTTAGTATTGGTGCCATTTGTCCAATGAGTTGATTTGCCTTATTGCACCTATTTTCGATCTCGTCTTCTGATCTGCCATTTGATGATATTATACTTCCTAGGTACTTGAAGCTCTTTACTTGTTTCAAGGGATGTTCGTTTAGGTGAATTGTTGCTGTTTGTTCTTCTTTAGTTATAGTCATTACCTCTGTTTTGCTTGTGCTAATTTTCATGTTATGTTCCCTACACATTTCGTTTAGACTATTCATGTGGTCTTGTAATTCAGCTTCTGATTTTGCTATTAGTGCTTGGTCGTCCGCAAACAGGAGTTCTCTAATGGTTAGATTTGCAGATGGTTCTTCTTCTGTGTTCTCGTCATGTGGTATTCTTGCTGTCTCTGCTTGGCTGGTTTCTTTACATATGTTGTCTATATATGTTATGAACAAGAGAGGGGACAGGACACAACCTTGTCGTACTCCAGATCTTATGGTGAAGGGTTCTGAGTGTCCTCCAGTTGCTCTCACTATGCATTCACTGTTGTCGTATAAACTTCTACATAGGTTTGTTAGATGTGTACTCACTCCATATTGTTTAAGGATTTCCCAAAGCTTGTTTCTATCTACCCTATCAAATGCCTTTTCTTGGTCAACAAAGGCTAAGTAGAGTGTTTCATTGAATTCAATTGATTTTTCTATAAGTTGTCTAAGAGCAAAAATGGCGTCTGTGCATCCTTTGTTTTTCCTAAATCCAAGCTGCGTTTCGCTTAGCTGGGGTTCTAAAGTAGTTCGTAATCTTTTTTCAAGAATTTTGCAAAATATTTTCCCAGTATGACTCAACAGTGAAATGCCTCTGTATTGTGTGCAATCTCTTTTGCTGCCTTTGTTTTTCCAAATTGGGATAAGTACTTTCTATTTAAGCATTTAATATTCATTTTGTTACAAAACTTAGTACAAATAAAATGAATAAAAATTTGACTCAAAACATTTGAACCAAAGAATACACAAAACAAATTCCTAAATGTTTACTACACAGCAATTTTAGGTGTGTTAAATACACATTTAAAAAAATTAGCATGATGTAAGTTCAGCATTCAATTACGCTGTACGATATACTGAACTTACATTTTAATACAGATCACAGAATTCAATTCAATTACTGTTTACAATTATTTACAGCTGCAGTTAACAGATTCAGATTTAGAAACTAGGGTATTCCAGATCCTTATTATTTACACAAATAAAACATGTTTAATTCTCTCAAACACTCTGTTTTAAGTTTTTCAGTGGCATACAAGTCAAATTAACAAAAGAAAAAGCCTCTTGTGTTAGCACCTATAGAAGAAGCCAGATATTTGAACAATGATGCTGAACCAATTCAAATAGTCATAACAAAATGTGACAAAATCAAACTCAGTACTGTATTCTCTAATATCACTGTAAACACATGGCTCTTATGGTGTTTATTAAGAGTTAGAGAATAGTTGATATTTTAATTTGTAATAAGCATTATGATTTGTCAAAATAGGTAGCTTTACGATTTGTGATAAATTAGGTAGCATTCAGATTTGTAAGAAAATGTAGCATAATGATATGTAAGAATATGTCGATATACTGTGATTTGTAAGAATATTTAGCTTTATGATTTGTAAGACGATATTGATTTATAAGAACAAATTGTATAATGATCTGTAGAACAATGTAACAATATGATTTGTAAGAATATGTAGCATTATGATTTGTAAGAATATGTAGCATTATGACTTGTAAGAATATATGAATGCAACTTGTGAATTGCATGAAATCGTTTTATTTTAAAACAGTTGTTATCAGATTTATCTGTGAAGAAAAGCTAACAAACAGGACATATGTTCTCTTCCGTATGTTAATAAAAAGTAAATTTTTGGAAATAAAATTGACAGAAAATAATCTACTGCATGAACACATGAGATGGATGGCAGTTTCAGACAGAAAAGCCAAACAAAACCATGCAACCTCAGTTCTAAACAGGAAACAAAACTACTGAAAGTAGATTAATATGGCAAACCTACCACACAAGCTCACATTACAAATTCCGATGTCTCTGTTAGCTGAGACATAACACCAAAGTTTATTAAGTCGTCCATTTTTAGACACTAGTGGATTTCTGCAGAAGTTCCTGGGTTCATCTCCGTTCTCAAAAATTATGCCACTGCCTTCGGTAACAACACTGCTCCACTCAACACACTGTGTGTTGTTATCTGTTACACTCTTCCCACCTGTGTAGTGAATGCCCTGACTGTCATACATGCAGTCATTACCTGAAATGGAAAGTATAATTTTCATCTATAAATAGACAAAATTCCTCTGCATGCTTGTGCAACTTTGAACATTAATAACTTTAGATGTATTCATTAGTACACATTTACAATAAGCATCATTTGAAAGCCGGTCTCCCTGGCCTAGGAGTTAAACGACTTTCTCCATAATCCCATTTATCCACGTAGGGTAACGCAGAGCGCGAGAATTGGAAGCGGTTTTCGCCGCGTTGGTAACTTATGGGATAAGTGAGCCCGCCGCTCAGAAAGCAATGGCAAACTACTGTGCGTAATCTTGCCAAGAAATCAACGACAGCGGTAAAATGCTGGTGATGACAGTGATGTCATGTAAAGGATATGCGGGAAAAAAAATCATTTGAAAGCTTAAGTATGGCAGTTTTAAAAGTCATAAATCTGGAGTCAAAATGGCTCAGGGAGTACAGTATTCTAAACTTCAGAATGCCATGTACAAATCACAGCTTTAAAACAATTTTTTTAAAGAAAATTAGGAAACCATGATCCTCAGATAGTGAACAGGATTAATAGCCTTCTCGGAAGAGTGAAAAACTAGGAAGACCCATGCACAGATTACAAATTCTCTGGTAACTGGCAATAAAACATGAGTAAGCTAAAAATAAAAGCCACTTAGTAAGCTAAATTATAATATTTGATTGTCTATCCCATGAAATGCCAGTCACCCTGGCGAAGAGGTTATTGACTTTCTCCGTAATCCTGTATATCCACGTAGGGTAACGCAGCTGCGTGAGATTCAGTAGCGGATCGCGTCGCATTGGTTACTTACGGGGGTATGTGAGCTGGTCGCTAAGAAAGCAATGGCAAACTGCTGAGCATAATCTTGCCAAGAAATCAACAACAGCGGTAGAATGCTAGTGTTGACAGCGATGTCCTGTAAATAGGATATGCAAAAACAAACAAACAAATCCCATGAAATTAATATTTATAGCCTGTGTGATTCTGGTACATATACATGTGGATCATGATCTTTGCTATGATTTTCTCATATCATCTTGAGTACCTCCTTGTGTGACCTGTGATAGGAGACTGGAGCACTTATTGAGTTATCCGTACGTAATAAAAACAAACTTAATGACAACTGATAAAACAAATATGTCAACAGGTATATTTATCTGTCAAATAACAGACATTTACTGCCTTGCGGTGTAGGAAGGGGGTCTTGAGCCTGAGGAATTAAGGCCACCTGGCTAATGCAGTGCTGCAAACAGTGCAGGTTCGGGTTTTCCTTTTCCCCCTGTGGGAACAAACTCCACACCTTATCGAGGATTTGAACCTGGGTCTCTTGAAGTAGAACTCTACATTCTAGCCATCCTGGCAGCCGCTCCTCAGTATATTTATCAATAGAGAGAAATGACAGAGAGTGAGCAGTTTTAAATATTCAGGTTCACTGCTGATGGGCGATGAAAATGTGATGACAGAAATTACAAGAAGAAACATTGTTCTGTGATAACTAAAAAAGTTATGGAAGAGCTAGAACAACAAAAGTCAGAGAACTAAGAGCATGCCCATTTCCTGTGGCAACATTCAGGTGTAAAACTTTAATATGTAACAATCACTTGACAAGCACATATGCACCTTTGAATATAAGCTTTGCTGGAGAGTATTAACAATCTGTCAGATGAAAACAAGAACAAGCAGATCTAACAAGAACTCAATACTGTTGAAGATTGGTTAATAAGACAAATAAAACTGTGGAAAATAAATACTGCTGGCATGTAAGAAGACATGAATGTATGGCAAACTATGGAGGAAATGTGCAGGAGAGGCAGAGAAGAGAAAGACCACAACTTCGATGGATTCAGGATGTGATAATTCACATGTGACAGCAGGACAAATGGCTTCTGCTAGAGAACAATTTAGGAAGACAGTCATGGGGGAACAGTCCTGCAGTGCCAGCCACTAGATAATGATGGGCGAAGGTGATCCTTTACAAAGCAAACCAAGATACTTTAATTGTTTTTCACAAATCTGCAAACACGTTACCAATAACAGCAGTAACATAAAACTGAATTGTGACTGTACAACTACCCGGAATATGAAAGACAACCATATTGCATGCCAAGATATGAGCTAATTTTTGTTTTGTTTCAGGATAAAACCTCAGTTATTCTTTTTCCCATGAGATTCCCAGGAGTATAAGCCCACAAGCATGCATGCAAAGCCATTCTAGGCCAGTTTGTGATTGGTTGGATGTTGGCTGATTTTTTTTTTCTAAAGTGCCAGTCTCAGAACAATCCTGTTTAGTTACCTTTATAACATGCACAGGTATGTCTACAGTCTTACTATCTTTACTTCTTTTGGGGGACCCAGTAATACATAGGTGAATGTTCTGTTGTGTTAGAATTATCACTACTGCACCATGGACATGAGTTTATGAGTACTCTGATCTTCCATAATAAATACGCCAGGGTAAAGTAAAGTTAACTTAGATTACTCAGTTCCATATATAATGAGTCTATGCATAATCCATTATTGTTAACATCATTTTAATAGCTCTGGCTAACTCCATCCTGAAGAAGAATCTTCCAGTTACAAAATCATCAGACAAGGCAGTTACTGAGAATCATTATGAGAAAAGTAAGAAACAAGATTAAACCAGAAATTTGTCATCAGCAATGCAGATTCTTAGTGAGTGTGACGAAATACCTCGGCAGTACCAGAATATATCTTTATGTCCACAATAATATAAGGAAAACCAAAAAAGAATGAAAATAAGAATAAAACTACACTGCCAGAGTTTAAAAATTGTTTGTAAAAAATTGCGTGCATAGATCGTAGATCAAAGCGACCAATGTCGGGTTTCTATGCCTGAGGAATATAAACTCTGATGCCATAAGAGACATCTGTTTCCCAGAATGATAAGCTAGACGGTGTAATATACTGAGACGGGTGATGTGATTATCTACACGGATGGGTCAGTGTTGAGAGGTAGGAGAAGTGCCTGGGGGTTCTTGGCAAAAACTAATGGTCGGCGTTTGGTGCAGGAGAGCCTGGCGTAAGATAACACTACATCTAGCTTAAGAATGGAGGTGGAGGCGGTCAGTGCAGCTTTCCGCTGGATAGAAAACACGATACATACACACATTGTGATTGTAACTGACTCAGAAAGCATGCTGAGAAGGGTGAGAACAGGTAGGCTTCGTGCAGAGTGGCTTGCTTCGCTTCGGAGGTCACGGGTAGTAAGCATCACCTGGATCTTTTCTCCTGGGCATGCCGGTGTGCTGGGGAATGAACAGGCGGACAGATTGGCTGGCTCTGCAAAATTTGGTGGAGTATTGATGCATGATAGGGCAGACGTGGTTGCGGCCTTGTGGGAGCACGTGTACACCTCGGAGGAGCAGATGGAGCACCATGGTCTGGTAAGAATGAGACAACGAGGTGTGACGAGGGGATCTGGCCGACGCTCGGCGCTCGGAGGAAAGGCAAGACGGACATATAATCAGATTACTACTGGAACTATTAGTGTTGGAACTCTTCGCTGGCTGCTGAGGATGGGGACGGAGCGCTTATGGGAATGTCCTGAATGCTGTGATGTCGGTTCCTAAATCAATCAATCAATCATATACTGAGAGATGTCCTGATCAAACGTATTGCTGAAACCAAGGCTTAATACCCTAGTCCAAAAAGAACGGAGCTGATCCAAGGGAAAAACCATGTGAATGTAGCGGACATCGGATGGAATAGAAGGACATGCCTGACACTTTTTCGCATCATGGAGATAAGACAGTCCGAGGCCATAAAACAGGGAAACTAAGAGTGTAACAGCAGACTGGAATGTTTGTATGATGTCCATTGCATTTCCAAAGCATTGTTTTAAGACGCATGTCATAGAGTCAGTCAAACTGATTGACAGGATTGAACTTCATAGAGAGAGAAGGGGAGGAGTTATAAGTATACTGGACATAGGTAATTATCTCACATAAAAAGGAGAGTAGAGAAATGAAAATCACGGCATGGACGAAGAGAATATAAAAAAAACTGCAGGCATTGCCAATGGACGGAGACACAAATGTGTGTATAGCATACCAAGGATACCTTCTGGAGTTAGTTCCATCTTGTTCTGTCCGACTTAAAGACTTAAGTCCAGTGACAGAATGTCCTAAGCTATAAACTCAGGTAATAACAATGTATTATTTTTAACCCGTTTGTCCGCTGTTTGAGGGCCTGTGTTAGTTTTCTGTTTCTCATTTTACTCTTCCAAATTTCAAGCTTGTGGATTTTCTGTATTACTTAATTGTTCCAGCCATAGCCTTTACTATTCCTGTATGAAACATATGTACTCGTTGTTGTATGTGATAATTTGAAGAAATCCAACATTATCCAAGCCATGTGAGTGCTTGGCATATTCATGTACAGGAGATACATTTAGATTTATTCTGTATGAGGTCAACACATTGGAGACTGATAACTCAACAGAAATTTTTGAGGGCCAATAGTCTATTGATAGCATCCACAATAACATTGATTATTTGGACCAACACTTTGAATGCCTACCAACATTGGCATGAAACCACTTGGAGGGAGAAATTTCATCACTTCACCATGTCTGCATGAGGACAGACAGGGGACTTAAGACACTAATTTTTCCAGACAGGTGCAGGGAAGGCCTTTAATATTCAACATGAATGTGCGACTAACCCCTTCCAACAGACAGTGTGAAAGGAATAGAGTGGTAGAGAGTAAATGAGGTGAACTTAGATGAGAAACACTCACCTATATAGGGTCATGTGAATACATATTTATGCACTGAACCAGATATGTTTTACATGTTTGAACTAGATGATGGAGATGTGGAGATGGTGGGGATCAGGAGATGTTGGGGATCAGGAGGTGATGGGGGTCAGTAGATGAGGAAGGATTAGATGTTTGTGTTTTATATATATATATATACATATACATATATATATATATATATATATATATATATATATATATATATATATATATATATATATATATACTAGCTTCGCCCAGTCCCTGGAGGGGATCTATCTATCTATCAGTCTGTCTGTCTGCTTATTTGTCTGTCTGACCCGGCCCAGCTTCACCCAGTCCCTGGTGGGGAGCATCTCATTTAATTCATATAAGTAGTCATATAAGCTCCCATTCCCGACTATCTGTCTGTCTGTCTGACCCGGCCCGGCTTCACCCAGTCCCTGGTGGGGAGCATCTCATTTAATTCATATACGTAGTCATATAAGCTCCCATTCCCGACTATCTGTCTGTCTGTCTGAGCCGGCCTGGCTTCACCCAGTCCCTGGTGGGGAGCATCTCATTTAATTCATATAAGTAGTCATATAAGCTCCCGTTCCCGACTATCTGTCTGTCTGTCTATCTATCTGACCCGGCGTGCTTCGCCCAGCTCCTGGCGGGGGGTGTCTCATTAAATTCACACAGTAACTTAAAGGAATGTCCTTCCACACACCATCCATTATTTTTAATGAAAACTGTTTTTAATCACCTACATGACTGTAGATAACTTCTTTAAGCAAAAAAAGATGAGTTACAATGTTATGCATTATGCATTATTTTTATGAAAACTTTGAAAATGCCTTAAAGATTATATCATTATTTATTATAACTCATATGCCTGTAAATAACTATAGACAAAGAGTTTATAAATCTTTGAAAATGATGCAACAATATGACTATAAAGTATATAGAAATGTTATTAAAAGTTATGCCCCTTGAAATAACTTTTCTAGAGTTAAGTCCCCTTGCTATATAGAAATTATAATGAAAAATGAAATATTAAATTTTAGTAAGTAAGTAGCCGATTTTACACTAAAAATCTATGACAGAAAGTTGCACAGGAATGAAAAGAAAACGTGTAGAAAATTTTATCTCAATCGGATGGACCGTTCGCGAATGCATAAAGAACGGACGGACATACATACATCGTGTTTTATATATATATAGATATATATGCTCATGTGAAAATATGTTTTGAGATGTGTAGACAGATAGGTACCATCCATCTCCGTCTGTTTCAATTTCAGCTCTCTTAGAAGCCATGGACAGTCAGCAGCTGATCCTCGTGAAAGGACCAATTTGGAATCTATCAAGTTAAAGGTGCAACGCATCTCACTGGGGAGCATGACCTATGTGTCCTCTTTCAGTTGAGTTATGTACCTATTTTTTATAAATAGAGTACTTACCATTTGATCAACTTCATCCTCTCAATGTATTGCAAAACCACCAGCTAATCACAACAAAGTGAATCATTACCATAATCATCGTCATACTATCATCATCAATAATAAATAAACACAGTGGTAGTTTATTCAACCTCAAAGTTATTCCATATTTATTTCTAACTGTATATAAATGTTTGTGTAGCTTAAGTGAGTACACATATTATTCACCTATCTGTTAGTAGAGGTTCACATTTATCTTTCCAGGAGTAGAAATTTCAGAGAGGCACCTTGCCTAAGTTGCCCTTAAGCAACAAGCTGATCCAGCATATCTTAATTCCTCTTTCTCACTCCTGTGGATACCCAGAGCAGCTACATCTGTTTTTTCAATGAGCCACTTCTTGGTTGTTTTCTTGAGTACTCAAGGACAGTTTCTTTTATCAGCAAACAAGAGACATTTGTCCCAAGTTTTCTCTCTGGAATCTGTAGTGTAAGGGATCTGAGCTTGCACACAGAACTAAACACCAGTAGGAGAAAATATGACTTTTGACAGTGAGAAAGAACACAAACAATGCTATATATGTTATCAGGACACAATTACTTCAATTAGAAAGAGCTAAAGAAGCAAAAACAGATGTGAGCTTATGCTTCATAGACAACAAAAAGTGTGTCTGAACATGAGAAAATAATAAAATTACTAAAACACGGATGGCAACCACCTGTGAATAATCAGGAACATAAATGGGCAGAAAATAGCATACAAGAGAATCAACAACCATTTAAGTGGAAGATAAACTCTATAGACAGCTGAGTGAACTAAAAAAGACAGTTAAATTCATGCAAGAGACAACATTGCAGTTATAGACATATTTCAAGCGAACAAAATAAGAAAAGAAGAAGAATAACCATTTAGGAACATTTTAGTGCATAAAGAAGAGTTTCAGACAAGGATATGCATTCTCCCACGATTTGTTTTCATTAAATAGTGAGCATATTTAATGCTATTAAAACCATGCCAGCAATTGTGGTTGACATACATACACAATTTACGATATGCTCATGAACTATCTTCAAATCAACTAGACAGTACAAACTACAGAAAATGAAATATACAGAAGTAGAAAGTTAAAAAAAATTGTCCCCATCTTAAATAACAAGAAAACAGTATTATTGGCAATATCAAAGAAAGAGATCATGTCACAATGTACAATTAAAATCAATGGTTTCAATATTGGGCAAGTAGAGAAATTCAGTATCAAGGCATGTGGATAACATCAGATGGAAGATTCCCCGTTGGGGCAGGATATTTTTTTTATTGACTGAGTCACAGGTCAACCCAGCCTAAAATAGGTACCAGGATATGTTCTAGAAAGTAAAGAAGGTCAGCATGATGTAAACAATATTGCCTATCGAGTGCTGATTGGTCTACAAAAATACGGGCTAGCAACATATAACCAATATGCTTCAAGGCGTGTCTACCAGAGACTTTGTTTAAAGATACAACGATAACTTATCACAAACATCAGAAACAGGCAGTTACCATTTTTTGAGCACAGTATGAAAAGTCTAAAGCTGGAACATGTAACAACTGGAGAGATTTATGGAAAGACGTAGAGAAGACAATGAGAGAAGATGTTTGGAAGCCTTTTATTATGGCATGGACAGGTGTCAGCACACAAATTGATGTATGCTGTTTGTAACGAGATATGGAGAACATGATCGATCATCCATGCCAGTCAAAAAGGCACTCGATGATGATGGCTGCAAACATAATCAAACTTTTGCAGTTATTATGTGTATGTGCTGTATAGTTAGTTTCTAATACATAAAATGTGTTTGATGTTGTTATTTTAATGAGCAGACAAGCTGAAAAACATCTAAGGACTTTGGAAATGTGGTTTCTGAGGAAAATGCAAAAAAATAACATGGACAGATAGAACAACAAATGACAAAGTCCTACAAGAAACAAATTAAAACCGTAAACTGATTAGAGAAATTAGACCTAGACAGTCAAAATTATTTGGCCACATTATGAGAAGAAATAAATTGGAGAACTTGGTGACAACTGGCAATATGAAATAGAATGTATAAAATTGAAGTAGTTAGGGAAAGCACAATATAAGTTAGGAAAACTTGATATAAATACCACAAATACCTAAGAGAAATGAACAAACACAACCAGTGCTTTATCCCAAATGATAAACATTTGTCTAAAAACCAAATGAGTCACAAGTAAATGCGCTACTTACTAAACAGACAGTGATGTCCATAATATCCACTCTTGCATGCAGTTAAGCATTTCCCTGTGTCCGGGTCACATTTTCCACCTTCACAGTTTGAACATTTTAATTTACAATGCCAGCCAAAATAACCTTCAGGGCAGTCTGAAATATTTTACAAATGCCAAATAGTCATGTATTTGAACATAAACATACCATAATATTTTAACTGCATTATGCAACGTAGAAACACACATCCACATATTCATTCATTCAGTAGCATGTCCTCTGCAGAACCTCGATCCCATAACAACCTTCCAGGAAACTTTTCGGTCAGAAGCAAGATGTCCCTCATCTGATACACCCATCTGGAGATCATCTGCCACATCCTGCACCCATCTTCTCTTTGGCCTTCCTCTTCCTGTCTTTCCGCGCTTATATCCCTCCATTACTGTTCTCTCCAAACTTTCATGATGTTTCAAATGACCAAAATAATTCAATTTTCTTTGTTTTATCGCCTTTAGTAACCAACTTTCTTCAATATTCAGATCTTGTCGTATGGATGCATTTGTTCTTTTCTGTTTCCAAGATATTCTTAGAACCCATCTATAACATTTATATTCAAAGGCATGTCTGTGCTGTTCAGCTTATTTAGTAAGTGTCCAGGTCTCACAGGCGAATGTTGCAATGGGAAAGATGCACACTCTTAAAAATCTAATTTTTGTAGTTCTTATTCTTCTTCTTCTTTTTCTGCTTCTGCGGGCATTTGTTGACCAGGTTAACCTTCCCGGATTTTTGTAGTTCTATCTGTCCCCCACCCCCCCCACAATTTATTCAGTTGTTTTAGTTTTTGAAGAGCAATAGAGTTTTCAATTTCTTTCATTGTGTCACCATTGTGATTAATGAGCCAAGATACTCAAAATTTTCGACTACCTCCAATTTTTCCTCATTAACATATATTTCTATCTCCATATTCGATTTATCCGTGTGCATTACTTTGTTTTTGCTATGTTAAGATATAAGCTGTGATTTTCACTATTCTTTTGGATTGAGGTTATTAGTTTTTCTATACCATTCTGTGATGTGGACAGTAATACTGTATCATCAGCATATTGAATCTCTGGTATTTTGTGACCACCGATATTTAGGGCATCATATTCTCCTTGGTTATATTATCTCTGACATTTCTCATTATATTTTCAGCGTACAAGTTAAACAAATAGGGGGACAGCACACAGCCCTGACGGACTCCTTGCTTGATGTCAAACCAATATGATGTCTCGCCATCTATTCTAACCGCTGCTTGTTGGTCTAGATAAGGAATTTGTATGAGTTGTACTACATGTGATGGAAAACCCATTTTCCTAATGATTCCCAAACGTTTCTGATATTGTACAGTCAAATGCCTTT
This sequence comes from Cepaea hortensis, assembly GCA_963921405.1. Classification (NCBI taxonomy): domain Eukaryota; kingdom Metazoa; phylum Mollusca; class Gastropoda; order Stylommatophora; family Helicidae; genus Cepaea; species Cepaea hortensis. The sequence continues at coordinate 59,801,261 of OY992885.1, read as the reverse complement.
GAATAATCCACAAAGCATAAGAATAGGTTTACAGTAAATTCTCTACAAGCAGGTCCGCATGGCCAAATCGATAAGAACGCGTGTTCTTAAACATCCGGTGTGCTGATGCTGAGGTTAGTGGTTCAACCCCTACACCGGACAGCTGGACTAAAATGTTGACCTGTTGACCTTGACTTGGAGACATTAATTACAAGTACCTCTGAAGTCGGAGTGGGTTTGTCTGATGGTGTGGACACTGTTAATAAGGAAAGCTAACACACACGTAAAATTCAGTCCATCACTACTATACATAGTGTGTACAGACTACACTTTAATTCAAAGCGAGCGAGCGCAAAATAAAAACAAACAAAAAATTCTCTACACTTCTCTGTTATTAAACGCATGTTGAGTATGTGATCTTTTGTTCCTCTTCCTTGTCTAAATCCACCTTGAACCACGTTAATTCTCTTCTTCCATTTTCTTACAAAGTCTTCCCATTATGATTTTTAGTAGAAATGTACTTGCATGACTGATCAGGGCAACAGTTCTATAATTGGTGCATAATTTTAAGCTGCCATATTTGGGTATTGGAATGAAAATAGTTCTCTTCCAATCTTTTGGCCATATACCATATTTACATATCTTTTTACATAATGTGTGATAGATCTGTATACCTTCTTCTCCTCCCATCCACATATACAAGTCAAATGTATCAAAGTAGACATGAATTCTATTGCAGACCATAGCTCAATCTCACTACAGGAAAACATTATGTCCAACACCATGGCAGACAATTTATATTACTCTGTGAATGTGTATGTTCTATATTTCAGCTTGAAGGATGTATCTCATTGCTTTAATTTACATCGTGTGAATTCTGTGTATGCACCTCACAAGATACAGTGAAATATGCCAGGCAATAATCTGTGCAATCTATTGTTTCTGTCTGCATTGTTCACCTTCACTATGGGAAAATATTGTTTTGAAGATATCTATATGCCAGTTGTATGGGGTGAGATGATCAGCACACAGTCTTGTGACATTTTCTGTCCCAACTGCTAATCTTACAACTCAGTGTAACTGTTCTTCTTCTTCTCCTGCCCCTTATTTGTACACTTTCAGATGTCAACTCAATACATTTAAAGAGAGCAGCCATCAGCTGAAGGTTATTTCTGAAACTACATGGAAAATAATTGCAAGATGTGGTCCATGAGACTTTTCCCCGTCATTTGCCACCATCCTGTTATCTATTGTGTAAATATTTAGATTACAGAACCATTTCACAATGTCTGACTGTGTGATCAAGTCTTCAGATTAAAGACAGAACTCACATCACTCTGATATGAAGAATACAGAATGATTTTGGCTAACAATAGCTTTATTTGAGGATAGACTGTAGAAAGATCATCAAAGGGGCCAAAAGCATTGTCTCTGTTCTTCGTGTTCAAGAGATCTGATATCTGGTCTTTAACCTATCGCCCTGGCCACAAGTCTAGTAAAAGTAAGGGACCCCTTTTCCAAACCCAAAATTGGTATATGGTGCTAACCCCATAGTTTTTATAGATGAACACACTCAATGAGTTATGTGATAATTTTCAAGCAAGCTGCTTTTACTTCCCATACCATTTTATAGCACCAATTTTAGACTGGATTGACCTGGGAGTCCAAGTCAATTTTTAAAAATAATTCCTGTCTCAAATAAATTCTAACACATGACCACCTGGCTAGTTGGCGGGCAGGCTAGCCACTTCCACCACACGCCTGATGGTGCAGTTATTCAGATCAATTCAAACAATAACACTGGATAATGATAGGGAGAAGCCCATGAACCACTTCTTGACATTATTGTCCATGTATTTTGAAAAATACTGCTGTTTTATACATTTCATGTTAGGCTTCAAAGTGTACATCCAAACAGGTGTCATAATGCAGATTAAGTGCATGCGATGTTTGCTAATTAAAGTAAAGTAAAGAGCCTTGTTACTTTCTGGCATATTGCTTGCCCAGCCAACCAGCGGAATGATCTCAGTGCTTGGTGTTCTGGATCACCTGGCTTGAAGATATTCCTCCATGTCATGACCACAGTCCTTCTGGCATCATTTCTCTGCATCTCTTCTACTGCTGATCTATTCAGTCATCCCAATGTTTTCCAGCACCTCTCTTCTCATTATATGATCACAGAATATTCTCCTTTCATTTTCTTTTTCCATGCATTTATTGTTATTTACTCAGGCTTGTGACATTTTGTTACCCAGTGTGCAACTTGCAAGACTGAGAATTAAAACTTACAAAACTTAGGATTTAAAATCAGGGCATTTTCCAGACGATATAAGAATGTGGGCTAATATACTCGCCTATTCTATGTTAGTCAAGACTAACAATGAATGGTATTTTCTTTAGCCAGGCTGCACCCAAGGCATGTGTGTTTTACTTCGTGAGAAGGGAATTTTCCAATACTATCAAAACAGACTAGCCCAGTTTTTAGACAACGCGGAGCCTGATTGCCGAGTTTGGAATGCAAAAGGCATAAGGGGTTAAGTGGGGATGCCCTAAACAACAGGAGGAATTTATCTTACTTGGGAGGCTAAACATAACTGTGCAAGAAATCTGTTTATGTCACCTAAAGAGTTTAGGCGGATATTTGCTTTACAGAATCCATTAGTTCGGACATTCCGACAGTGTTATTAAACAATTTAATCTCACAAGGGAGGGGGGAATCATTCTGTTTTATATAGGCTGGAGATGAGGCTGTCCCTGAGAAGTCAGTCAAGTATTGTTGAACAGCACAGTGTGGTGAATTCAGACAAGTTTTTGTGATTCAGTGGATATTATACAGACTAGTTCTGTCTGACTGTTAATACAGGTAAGGGAAGCTTGTAGTGATAGCCCTGTCTTGTGGTAGGGATGTAAGCACTTGTAGTTAATAATTCTTTCTCTATATGGAAAATAGAGCATCATTCTGTATATTAGAATAACACTCTTGTCTTAGTCATAACTAATTTGAAGAAATATAGAGTGTCTCTCTTTGACTATGACTAGCCTTTGATGCAATGATCTGTGTACTCAGAGACAGAAATTGTCCCTTTGTGGTCTTCATTTGTGTTTGCTTTGATTTACCAAGATAATCTTTCTTTACGATTACCTAATGTCTCTTTTGTATGTAGCAAAATGTGCAGACTTTTATATGAAATATATATTTTTGTGAATGATAAACATGTCATAATAATGACAGACCTCTACCCTGAAGGGAAAGTGATTGCCAATACATTTGTGATGATGGCACTATGAGTTGGAGATATGGCAATAGACTAGACCAATGGGTGGTAGAGTGTACTACTGAGTATGAGGCTCGGTGCACAAAAGGGATGAGGCGTGTCTTGCATGCATGAATTGATGATTGCCTATGTAATGTGGGGGTGTGTGGGTGAGAGGCACCTCAAATCATAGGAGGGACAACACCCAGCAGAGGAGGTATAGACCTATTGTGTGGCTTTTGAATCCCTTTTCTAAATTGTGTTGTGAGGATGAGTACATTTGTGTGTACGTATTGTTGACAGATGATGATGGGTGGTGGTCTGTTGATACATGTGGGGCTCCTAAGGCTGGGAACATCTCTGGTCTGAGGGGTGCAATCCTCAGTGAATGAGGAGAGTCTTCACCTTTATTTTGCCATGAGGAGCATAGGACCGTCAATCAGTATTTGCCTCAAGGTTGCCAGTGCCCCTCAAGAAGCCAGCTAAGTGGCATGCAAAACCCATGTAACCTCAATATTCCTTTGTAACCAGAGGCCAACAACAGTAGAAGCACCTAATCCACACAGTTATCCTTCCACAAAGGACCAAAATCAATAGATACCCAGCAACAGGAACGCTTATCAACAGCATTTAGATTAGCTGAAGACAGGAGGACATTCATAATTATTAGACTCCACCAGAATTTTATGATAGTTTAGATGTCATCGATATATGGACAAATATGTCATTTGTGTAATAATTATTGTGTGACATTGTGATGCCCATGGAGCAAATACTTTTCCCCCTTTATAACAATATAGGATTATACTATTATTAGACTGTGGTTCATCAGAGTCACATGCGTATTACGGTGTCAAACATTAGAGTGTTCAATAATAGCTTGATAGTGCCACTTCATTTGACAACTAAATCCATAGAGCAGGTGGTAGGGATGATACCTGCTTCCAATCTAACCTGATTGAGCTTTATATTCTATGAAAGCAGTGACTTCCCTGTGCTCTCTTGGCCTTCTACTAGAAAACCTTACCTGATACCTAGTGGACTCTTACCATATGTGTCTGTTCCAGTATTAAGTCTTACGAGCAATTTTTGGTTTTCATTTAGTGGAAGCTAACTACGAATTGGGGATACCTACCTCCCATTTCTATTTTTAAATACCACAAGGCTGTCCAAGGTGTTTGAAACATATGTCTCAGAAACCACATCTCTGATGTCTCCAAGTTCTTCCTAATTTGTTCATTCACATTCCATAATTCACTGCCACACAGCACAACAGGTTCTGGATAACATTTTATTACTATTCTGCATTTTAATGACAGTGACTTACAGCAGAAGATGCTTTTCATTTGCTTGGCCTCTTCTGCTTTAAATTTATGTCACTCATCTTCCATTTGCTGTTATGATTTATGAATTTATTAACTTTGTTAAGCATTTTCCTTTCTATTATTATATCACATTTTGGTGTTATGACGAGGCAGTGAGGGAAAATTATGAGAAAGAACTAACTGAACTCTTTGTGAAATTACCTACAGAAAGAAAAACAGTGGAAGAAGAATGAGAAATGTTCAAATCAAGCATTTTAAATACTGCAAAAATAACACGTGGAACCACGAAAAAACGCAAAACACGGATCAAGAAAATAACAAGTTGGTGGAAAGCAGAAGTAAAGAAAGCGGTAAAAGACAAAAAGGAAAACTATAAAAAGTGGTTGAAAAGCAAATAGGAATGTGATTACACAGAATATAGAATAGCGAGACGACATGCGAGTAGAATAGTAAAGAGGGAAAAACAAAAAGACTGGGAAGAGTATGGAGAAACCCTAAATAAAAACTACAAGGAGGCAACTAGAAACTTCTACAAAAAGATTAAGTGCAATGCGAACCAGAGGAGAATACTTTGACACAACTGAAATAATTAACAGCGAATATGGAGAACCAATAAGTGAACAAAAACAAATCCTAATAAGATGGAAGCAGTATTTCGAACAACTTCTCAACATCCCATCAGATGTCACAGGAATTTAAGAGACCTACACAGATGTTACCGAAGAACTAGAACCAGACATACTAAAAAAGAAATTATAGAAGCCATCAGATTAGCCCCATTGAACAAATCACCAGGAAAGGATGAAATACCAAATGAACTAATTAAAGCAGCAAGAGATGTAGGAACAGCTTGGCTTCATAGACTATTAAACCATGTTTGGGTAGAACAACAGACACCACGAGACTGGGGAAGCACCATAATTATCCCAATTTGGAAAAACAAATGCAGTAAAAGAGACTGCACACAATACAGATGCATTTCACTGTTGAGTCATACTGGGAAAATATTTTGCAAAATTTTTGAAAAAAGATTACGAACTACTTTAGAACCCCAGCTAAGCGAAACACAACCTTGGATTTAGGAAAAACAAAGGATGCACAGATGCCATTTTTGCTCTTAGACAACTTATAGAAAAATCAAATTCAATGGAACACTCAACTTAGCCTTTGTCGACCAAGAAAAGGCATTCGATAGAGTAGACAGAAATAAGCTGTGGGAAATCCTTAAACAATATGGAGTGAGTACACATCTAAAAAACCTATGTAGAAGTTTATACAACAACAGTGAATGCATAGTGAGAGCAACTGGAGGACACTCAGAACCATTCACCATAAGATCTGGAGTAAGACAAGGTTGTGTCCTGTCCCCTCTCTTGTTCATAACATATATAGACAACATATGTAAAGAAACCAGCCAAGCAGAGACAGCAAGAATACCGCATGACGAGAACACAGAAGAAGAACCATCTGCAAATCTAACCATTAGAGAACTCCTGTTTGCGGACGACCAAGCACTAACAGCAAAATCAGAAGCTGAATTACAAGACCACATGAATAGTCTAAACGAAATGTGTAGAGAACATAACATGAAAATTACTCCCCCGATGTGTCTCCACCTTGCCGTGGTGGGGGAGCTTGCGTGTCCCATCGACCCCATGTGCTTGCCGATGGGTGAAAAACTACATATCGGACAGCATATGGGATAGGGACCAGACTAAGAGAGACACAACCTGCTGCTCTGCAGGTGAGACTGAGGATAGCAGTTCAAAATTTAAATCAGGCGCACGAAGGCAGAAGTTCTTGGTCCGGACAAAACACTAAAGGCTCCCTGTCGAGGGCTGTGGCTGAACGCCTCTAAGCCACAAACCCTCGGACCTGAGAGCCGGGCCGATAGCCACCTCTCGAAAAATAAAGGCGTGATACTGAGTAAGCTACATGCTCAGGTCTGATAGAAGTTCGAAGGCTCTCAGCTGGGGGATATGAGAGATTCCCGGATGAGAGGCCAGGCCGTTTCTCGTTCACCGCTGCACGAAGGTAAGGTGCTGATCCGGCAGCACAAGTAGCCTACCTCGTGAGCGAGTACAAAAAGTCAAAAAGTGCCCCAGTCGAAGAAAGTGGCTGCGAAAACTGTATCTAACTCATAGAGAGTGTAGACAAAAGTGGAAGAACATCTCAATGCCGCAAAATGGAACGCACGGCGAGCGAACCTATTGCGTGGTCCGAAGTCAAAAGCGTGGGTGTCGCTTGCAGTCTGACCGTCCCTGGTGTGTGCTTGAGCGATCAGTGGCAAACGAGTTGCCCAACACATGGAAGTGAGGAACTAAAGCAGCCATGAGCAGGACGTGGCAACTCCTCGGGTGAGCCCAGTCACAGAGCAATATGTGCCGGCTCTGCAATTATGGAAGCCTCCTTGGATAGCGAGGGAATGCTCATGGTCTGCCCCTGCCTTCCCTTGAGGGCCGACCACGATGTCGTTCGTCGTTCTATCTTGACCAGCTGAGATGTTAGCGACATCACAACAGTCCAACGTGCCTCGAAACCAGAGGATGGCTAACCTCATTAAAAAATGCCCGCTGGAAGTCGGAAGTGTCGTCCTACGGGTGACAAACTAAAAATTGACACTACGCAATTACGTCCGAGTGAAATGTCTCGTCCGAATGTCTCTTGTGCTAGGAACAGCTCTGACTACCTAGTTTCCGAATGCCGCTCTTGTTCGGAACAGCTTTGACTGGGTAGTTTTCCGAATGTCTGTTGAGCCTGGAAAAGCTCTGATGGGCGCAACGACAGGCACATGTCCGAAAACTCGCTGAGTGGATGCCGTCTGCAAACCTGTCTGGTTTGTGCGGGAATGACCCGGGGAAACGAAATGACCAATATATTGAAGTGAGGATTTAAAGCAGCCATGAGCAGGACGTGACGATCTCCCTCGGTGAGCCCAGATCCAGGGCGTTATGTGTCGGCCCTGCAACTATGGAAGCAACCTTGGATGGCGGAAAATGCTATGGACTGTCCCTGCCTTCCTTTGAGGGATGACCGTTGTCTTCGACCGTTCCACCTTGGCCAGCATGGTTGCAGATGGCGCCACAAAAGTGAGAGTCTCCCAGGAATGCTACCTGGTCAAAAATGCACGCTAAAGTCGATGTGTTGGCCTACGGGTTTCGGCCCAAGGGCGCATAACAGACACACCGCAATCACATCTGAAAAAACACTCCGGATGAACGAAAAGAAGAAGAAGAAGACATGAAAATTAGCACAAGCAAAACAGAGGTAATGACTATAACTAAAGAAGAACAAACAACAACAATTCACCTAAACGAACATCCCTTGAAACAAGTAAAGAGTTTCAAGTACCTAGGAAGCATATTATCATCAAATGGCAGATCAGAAGACGAGATCGAAAATAGGTACAATAAGGCAAATCAACTCATTGGACAAATGGCACCAATACTAAAGAACAAACATGTATCAATAACTACTAAGAAAGCACTTTACAACACAATCTTCCTACCAACTCTATGCTACCAATGCCAAACCTGGACAATGACAGAAAAAGAGAAAAGAAAAATCACAACAACAGAAATGAGGCTCCTGAGAAGAATACTCAACGTATCAAGAAGAGATAAGATCAGAAATGAAGAAATCAGGACTAAAGTGGGGATTAAAGCTGCACTAGATTTTATTAGAAAGCAGCAAATCAAAAGGTTTGGCCATGCAAGTAGGTTACCAGTCAACAGCATACCACAACAAGCAATGATGTACAGACCAGATGGAAACAGAGGAAGAGGCCGACCACATAAACGTTGGAAGGAGGGAATAGCAGAGTCCATGGGAATATCGATATATGAAGCACATAATCGGGCACTCTCACGATGTTTATACTTCACCTCGACACCGCAAGGTACAAGAGGAACACGATGAGATGAGATGATGAGGTGTTATGTGTTTCTTTGATATGATTGTTTCTGTTTTCTTGAGTTGAGTTAAGAACTGACATCACAGCACTCGGGATATCCCCATACATGTTCCATCCTCATCTGCAATGACCAGCGAAGAGTCCCAATACTAATGGTACCAGTAGCAGTTTGATTTATTTTCTTGACATCTGATAAAAGTCCTTTTTAGCACTCTCTATTACTACAATGTCCAACAGTTGCTGTAGATCTCTTGCATTTAAAACTATCAATGTCATCTCCATAAGTGATAAGTTAGAAGCCTGTCACTTTCAGTATGTCGCAATCAACCCCAAATTTTATTAGCTATTTGTGATTTCCTAAACAATTGTACGTTCAATATTTTTGACATTGCTTCCGAATGACTGACACTCAATATCAATGTGAAAATCAACATAAGGCACCTGCTCCCAAATCACCTGCACCTGACTTTGAACCTAAAATGTCAGGATGTCGTGACACTGTGTTCACTACCCATAAACCACATATGCTGACTTGCATATCATAGACTGTTTACATTATAACCTCCAACATGTATTCCTGGCCTCTCTTTGATTTCTCTCATTATTAATTTGCTACAGAGAAAGAAGAGATGTGGTGATAAAACACATCCTTGTCTTACCCATTTGCTAAGTAGTCTACTAAATATATATATTCCAATTATCTATCATATGTTTGTGTGCAAGTACAACTATCTCTTTCCTTGTGATCATGTTTCCCTCAATGTATATGTTCGAATTTCCATCAAAGCAGGGGATTTTGTTTTTCAATGTACCAGGGCTCCCAGGTCAAGCCAGCCAAATATGGGTACCAGGTTATGTTCTGAGAAGTAAAGGGCCTGGTGCAACATTGACCACAACACCCATCTAGTGCTGATTGGTCTCTACAACATTGACCACAACACCCATCTAGTGCTGATTGGTCTCTACAACAATGACCACAACACCCATCTAGTGCTGACTGGTCTCTATAACATTGACCACAACACCCATTTAGTGCTGACTGGTCTCTATAACATTGACCACAACACCCATCTAGTGCTGATTGGTTTCTACAACAATGACCACAACACTCATCTAGTGCTGATTGGTCTCTACAACATTGACCACAACACCCATCTAGTGCTGATTGGTCTCTATAACATAGACCACAACACCCATCTAGTGCTGATTGGTCTCTATAACATTGACCACAACACCCATCTAGTGCTGATTGGTCTCTACAACATTGACCACAACACCCATCTAGTGCTGATTGGTCTCTACTACAATGACCACAACACCCATCTAGTGCTGACTGGTCTCTATAACATTGACCACAACACCCATCTAGTGCTGATTGGTCTCTACAAATAAGGGACTGGCACTATACACCCAATACACATCATGGCATGAGAAAGATCCTTTTCTTTTACGTCAGTTATAATCCCTCTGGGTCTATGCATGGGTGTGTGTGCAAGTAGATTTCTCTCTCTTTTTCTCTCTGCAAATGTGTGTTTATTTATTTTTATGAGTTATTATCTGTGTTTGTTAAGTGCATATCTCTCTTTCCCTCCTCTTTCACCCCATGTACTTGTCCTTATTTATCTCTGTGACAGTGTGTTTATATAAGGGCATGTCTCTCTATCTGTGAGCATGTTGGCCTCTATGTATGTCTGTGTTTATCATTGAGTCTGTGTCTATCTGTGTGTGCATTTGTGCAAGTCCATCCCTGTAACCCTTGTCTTCCTGAGTGCACTCTTGTATGTCTATATTTGCCTCAATTTATATCTATATTTATCCCAGTATGTCCATGTATGTGATTGTATGAATAAATGTCTCTTTATTTTTCTCTCCCTCCTTGTTTGCCTATTTGTCTCTATCTCTGAGTGTGCATGCGTGTGTGTGTGTCCTTTCTGTGCACATGTTTGCCTCTATGTGTCTGCATTTATCACTGTGAATCAGTGTCTTTCTGTGTGTGCATTTGTCTATCTCTATAACCCTTATAGCTGGCTTCGTGGCTTAGAGGTTATGACTTTTCTCCGTAATCCTGTATACTCTCGTCGGCAACGTGATGACGGTTCAAATCAGTAGTGGTTCGAATCGCATCAGTAACTTACGGGGTATGTGAGCCGGCCGCTCAGAAAGCAATGGCAAACTACTGAGCGTAATCTTGCCAAGAAATCAACATACAGCTGAAAGATGCTGGTGTTGACAGCTGTCACGAAGTGCATTGACATGGGCTCATTGATGTATCTAGGGTTTAACATAATATGAATGATACTTGATACCTTGTTTTACAGAAGACCAACACAGGCACTGGAATACAATCTCACGAAGACTTTCTTCTTGACAATTGCTTTTAATCCATCCATGCTTTCGGATACACAACAGCTCGACAGGGAATATAAGATACGTGCCATCTGACATTCACACAGCTGCACACAAAGAGCGGCATAACATACCGTTAGCCATGCTCCAGAAGACATGCCTCGTCCGAGCTGGACGGCAGGCCATCTCTCCCTCCTAAGTGACGTTTTTGTGTCGCTTTCGCGCTTGCACCAAAAACGTCTTGCACATTTTCCCAATCTTCTTCAACTCATGTTGTGCAAACTGTGTCTCTCCTTTCATAGCCTGGTTTAGGTTATGGCACTCACCCCCTCTAATTTTCAAAATGTTGAAAACATTTTGTTAGTTTATTCTGTTTGTTCTACCTGAAAGGAACGAGAAGTGGTGCCGTCTGTCTGTCCTACTTAACTAATATTCTCAAGCTCATGCACATATGTATACATATATATTGTAATGACATGTCAACAGTGGATATCCCGAAATCAACATTTTGGCTCTACATTTGTGTCAGACAAATGTAGTAACCTCCAGTATAATTTCACCATCATAATAATACCATAGTCAAATAACAATACAAATCATTAGATCAGCAATGTTATAATAGCACAATAGTTCTCTCTGTGTAAACACCGATCTGTAACTATTCATTTTGCTCCTTTAAGGATAAATCTTATGCTTTTCATTTCTTTCTCCAGCAGGATAAATCTTTTCCTTTAATCAACTGTTGTAATATGGTACCATTGCCCAATGCTCACACATGTATGCAGAGAAGCTACCTCATAATGCTTTCATCTGTCCATTGGTGCTATTAAGATGCTGATTTTTATATAATTATATGACTCGGTATCCATAAAATCATCTTTAACTCTCCAACGGTTATATCTCGGTATCATATAGACTGCCTTAGCGCATCAGATCAAAGAGAGTTTCCCCAAACCTCTGAGTCTAATGACGTTGGTTAGTCCACAGTACACCTCCATATTCGTCTAGAGATGTAACGCATATCTTGGTACAATTCTAGTGTACTGTTATATCTGCGCAGGGGAGTTGCTTCTATCCCAGCACACCGCACTGCACCCTCACATTATGTGTGGTTCTCTCTGTACCCTCTCTACCTATTCCTGTGATTACCCTTGATAAAACAAATGGCAAACATTTGCGGCTGATCCAGCAATAATAGCAAAATCAAAAGCTGAATTACCAGACCACATGAATAGTGTCTAAAAAATAAAAATATGTAAGGATCTATATACTAAAATTTTGCATAAACACAACAGGTTAATAGACCATCACCAACGACGAAAACAAATTAACATCATTCACCCAATTTACTATCATTGAACTCATGAACACCCTTAATCACGTGCTGGATTCACGTGAGACTAACAAGGCATTTTTTTATTTATGACGATGTAAATTAAACTATCCTTTATTTTCATCAGGTGTATTAGACGTCTTTAAATGTCCTTCACATTTTTATAATACAGTTTTTTAAACCAGATTCGTGTATGTTTATAATCCATTAGTGATAAATGTATCGTTATTCCTGTATGTATCGCTTATTCTCCAAAACGAATATTCCACTGTATAACGATTGAAGTAAATTTCATGATTGAATAATTTACTGGCCTGATTCTTGTTCTCGTGCACGTAGATATAATGAGGTCGACAAATTATATCCTTTATGTTGGTCAACGGAAGGGACTGTATAACCCAAGTAGATTGCTCCTGGCTGTGACGAGAGTACAATCAACTTGTACTCAAACCCGAACGGTCCGTGACCAATCTCTGTGAAACATGATTGGCTTGGGTATAACGATGAAGCCTGAGATTTAATAGCCTGTAATAGATTTAATAGATTGTAAAGGCTAAATGACAAGTGTCTGATGTTGGTGGTCCTGAAGTGGCCGGTGTCCACCAAAGAATCCTTGAATGAGTCACGTGTATAGTCCCGCGTGAACAACTGGTATCACGCCAATATAATCAGTGTTAATCAATCCTTGTATGGATGTGTAATAGCCACAGTGTAGCTCGTATGCTGACGTAAGAAGTTAGTGTTCGGTCCCGATTGACCGAGTTGCGTTCCTCCAATGTAACGACATCCTCAGCAATTTGAGAATAATACGTCCTCGTGTAAGTGTGCGTTAATGTTCTCTATTACGTAAGTATTGTCCTTGCGTGTAAAATCACTTCAATTAATTTCGGTAACTTGAATATGGGGAATTAATTGACCTTGCCCGACAAGTTACCGTCTCTCCTGAACACGATAATGATCGAAATTTCTTCTGGTATCGACATAATAGATGTAGATGCGGATTTGTTGATTCGATGTCTTTGAACCATTCCTCCCAAGCAGTAAAATGTGAGCAAATATCCTTAAAGTTGAAACATGCACTGATATTTCTCAGATTTGATAATGTAGCCAAATAAGTTCGTAATTTGATAACGAATAATTGAGTATCTTGGCCTTGATTTTAGCTTAATCTCGATTGAATGTAGACTAGTCAGTGTTGGTTGTATTCACAATGTTTCAAGTGAAGTACATATTTTCAGATGTAATTTTTTTCCTTAATGACATTTAGTGTACGTTTCCATAAGTTCTGTTTCTCAAGTTTGATGTAAAAATTGTTCATCCTGTTATGAAACTCGAATTTCGATGTAATCGTCTTCTTTCAAGAAATTTCTCAAAATTTGAATATTTGAATGTTCTGAGAATTTTGGTTCATAATTTTAAAATAAGATTCACTTGCTTTCTTCCAAGTGTTTACTTCTCAATGTTCACGTATCACTTTGACTTCATCCAAACTATCGTTTCCAGGAATTCAATGCTTAATGCAATTTTCAAAGTTCAGTGAATTTCGACTGTTTAAATGTAAATTTATAGTCTTGTGTTGTTGTTCTTCAAGAAATTTCTTTCGAACGTTCCTGGAGAACTGCGTATAAATGTAATTCCTCTGACAACTATTTGTCTTTTTATTTTCCTGACGTACTCTTGTGTGTAACAACAGACATGTTGGCACCTTCATTCAAGTATTTGAGACAAAAAATGTGAACTGGCGTATACGGAATCTGACGTGTGAATCAAATAGTTCGATGCCGTGTTATTGGCATCTTTTTACGAGTTCCTATCAGATAATCGGTAGCTGTCTCCTTCAAAGTGCCTGTTACACCAGGTCAGCATGTGAAGTCGATGAGAACAAGCGGTACGGATTCAACTGATGAACCAGTAATACCGTAGATCACAGTCGAGATTTTCGAATACCGTCGAACGACATCTTGGTCCAAACTTGTTTCATGTTCTTTTATCACACATACGTCTTGAAGAGTAATAATTTACTGTCCATGTACGCTTTCATTCATTTTAACACACTATGACTACAAAAGTTTATATGTCCATTTATTTCACGTTGAACTATATTTTCCTGTATCTGTGAAGACGAATTGTACTTGGATATGATCAAATGACAAATGATATCGTGATCTGAGTTTAACTTTCAAATTTTGAATAAATATATTGTATCTTCAGAATAAGTCTTGACGACATGCTAGATACTGTTCTGATATGATGTTCGTGTCGCTGGAATATGAAATGTGTATGTAGATCAATATAATCACTTGCGTAAATTCTGGTAGTTTTTTTTAATTTATTTCATCTGTTAATTGACTTTGACAGTCGTTGAATTTTATTATGTGATACATCAGACACAATGAACAATGTCTTGAACCTTGGATTACAACCATAAAATAGTTTCATGTTTTTGAATTTACCTTCTTCATTCCAAAGTTTCATTTGTTGCCGTTTTGACTTCTCAATAAATTTCTTCCGTCAACTGAATGTGATAGCTGTTGAATTTCCTTACTCGATTTCATCATGCGATTAAATAGTAGTTGAACAGTTCCTTGAATTAAAATCATAAGATCTTCATACTTTCCTTTCCGGATGTTTTGTGTATGACCAAAATGATGATGTCATCACCACTGCTCAAAAATTTGGTTACTTGGTTTGAGATTATTCCACATATAGTAAATTATATATGATGGCGTCATGATAAAAATCTGCATGTGACCTTGGCCTTCATTTGTATATGGCTCGATTCGTTAAATTACTGCAAATATGTCGTAAATTGATAATAAATCACGAGTTCGTAATCATTACTACCGGTACAAGCCCCCATTTGTCACGAAGTGCATTGACATGGGCTCATTGATGTATCTAGGGTTTAACATAATATGAATGATACTTGATACCTTGTTTTACAGAAGACCAACACAGGCACTGGAATACAATCTCACGAAGACTTTCTTCTTGACAATTGCTTTTAATCCATCCATGCTTTCGGATACACAACAGCTCGACAGGGAATATAAGATACGTGCCATCTGACATTCACACAGCTGCACACAAAGAGCGGCATAACATACCGTTAGCCATGCTCCAGCAGACATGCCTCGTCCGAGCTGGACGGCAGGCCATCTCTCCCTCCTAAGTGACGTTTTTGTGTCGCTTTCGCGCTTGCACCAAAAACGTCTTGCACATTTTCCCAATCTTCTTCAACTCATGTTGTGCAAACTGTGTCTCTCCTTTCATAGCCTGGTTTAGGTTATGGCAACAGCTAAGTCCTGTAAAGGATATGCTAAAAAAAAAAAAATAACCCTTATCTTCTTGTCTGCACATCTGCCTCAATGTATGTCTATATTTATCCCTGAAGGTATGGCATGGGTTTTTTTTTTTCTGTCGGGGGGGCAAAAAGAAAATTCTAACCCATACAGTTCGCGGCGACTGCACTAGCCAGGCGGCCTTAATTCCTCAGACTCAAGACCCCCTACCATACACTGCAAGGTACCATATTGGTGGGGAGGGGAGGGGAGGTGGAATGCAAATTTTTCTTCCTCTCTCCAAAAGTGCATGTTTATGTATCCCCATTAGTCAGTGTCTGTGTTTATGTTTGCATAAGAGCATCTCTATACATGTCTCTCTCTCCCTGTCAGTCTCTATTCTGTCTCTGTTTATCCCTATGGATCTGTCTAAATGTGTTTTATATAAGTGAAAATCTCTCATAACCTTCCCCCCCCCCCCCCCCCAACTTTTTCCAAATGTGCATGTTTATTTATTCCCATGAGTCAGTGTTTGTGTCTATGTGAAAGTGCATCTCTCTCTCTCTCTCTCTCTCTCTCTGTCTCTCTCTCTCTGCCTCTCTCTCTCTCACACTGTGTGCATGTTTGCCTCTAAGGATGTCTGTGTCAACCCTACTCTCAAATGTTTAAATATTTATAATACTAAATAGAGAAGTGTATATACAACTCCAGTATGAGATTCTCAGACATACACTGTTTATATTATAAATCTACTACAACAATGTACAGCAGGAACATTACAAACACTTCATTCATTTTTTCAAACATGTGATAACAATGGCTTTTCCTTATAAGTGTTCAACAGTATGTACATTCTACAAAGCAGTACAAGTTGCAGCTGTACAAAAATACACGCACTAGAAGAGCTAATCAGCCCTAATAGAGATAATTTTAAAATGTCAATGACATTCTGATTTCCCCACCACTTATGTCAAGTACTGAAGACCTTCCTGCTGGCAAATGCTGTGATGACTCATGTATTACTGGTGTATGCATAAAACCAAAGCACTACTCCTTAAAATGAATTCTGCGGTTGAACAAGGGTGTTTTTGTGATTTAAAAAAAAAAACAGTAATACAAGTTTTTTGTTTAACTTGAGTGCTTTAAACTGTTTTGGCTTTGTTCTTGAGATCTGAATGTTATTTTTTATACACTATACAGCTTCATAATAAAGTAAGTTTTCAAGCGCATGTATCCTTTTAAAGAGGCCTTTCTTTCTAATTTGCCTTCCCTGACCTCTGACTTCCTCCAGGCTACCTACAAGGTCTGTGTATCCCATTTGGTCTGGTCCCTGAGTTGTCTGACTACCTTTGGGACATCCTGCCATTCTCCTGCTGTAATGTACAGACATCATAGAGTAGGGGCACTATATTGCTTTACTGGAGCTGTGGTGATAAACTAGTTAGCAAACCGCCTTACCAACGCAGTTGCCCACAGTAATCCTTGGCAGCTGTGGGATTTTGTTCCTGACATAAAATGGGCACCCGAAACTTTTCAGCAAAAACACTGGCATGATATTCATCACATCACCCAGGTGTACCATTTTGTCACTGAGAATATGATCCTAACATACCTCAGAAGTCGGAGTGGGTTCACCTGATGGTGAGGAAAACTGGCAATAGGGAAAGCTAATCCACGCGCAAAAATCAATCCAGTGCATTAGAAGCAATAGCATGTGTATGGACTACGCTCGAGTTCAAAGCAAACACACACAAAATGATCCTAACATATTCTCAAAATTCTTTATAATGGCATCTCCTTGGAATTCAAAACAGACAGCAATACTGACCAACAATTGTATCACTGCTAGCAGGGGCCAGTAGAATTTCAGAAGAGCTTACTTTATTTTACTGGATTACTTTATTTTTATTTTACTTTATCAACATATGACAGGTTGATGGTTTGCTATCTTGTATTATCACTAGTCTTGGATGCGTACAACAGTGTAGCTCTATGTAGCACTTTAACACCGTTTCAGGAAGGAGACGTGGCTTCTGCCTCAGGCAGAAGGTACTAGCATACAGCTGGAAATCTGTCCATGAATACTGGCAAAACTTATATAAATATTGGTTACGTGATTGATAGGGACAATTTGTTTTGTGTGTTGTTTAACACACAAAATGGTTTCATGTTGAAGCTGGCAGAAGCAAATGCCATTAATTTACAAAAGTCAATTTTGTGCAAACAGAAAGACATGATAGTCAGTTTAAAATCAGTCATTAGTCATTAGTCACGGTTCCAACTTCACGGCAATATGTCGTCCCCATTATACTCCGTTCCTGTGCCAGTGAATATCACACAATATGCTCCTCACTGCCCCATGTGAAAAGAGGAACAGACAGGAGTCTCAACAAACCTACAGGCCACACAGGTACACTATGCAAACTCCACTGCCAGAATGCCAACACAAAATTACTCCACGAAAAATACAGTTCATCGTCGATGGAAATGGCAGTCACAATAAAACCAGCAGCCACACATTACTGCATAAAGTAACCCAGTCAGTTCAGTGACAGGCCGGACACCATAATTCCGAACATGCAGTTCACGCTACAAAAAACTGCTGACAGATGTAAAATCATTCCACATGAAATTCACAGCTCACAGTGTTGCTCCACGCACTCAACTCAGTAGCAAGGCGACTGAACCATGCACTAAAAGTCCAACATGAGGGAAATGTGTATGCAAACCATAGCCACAAGCATAAACACTCCATAGGCCTTAACCGTTAGAATGCCTATCCTCCAAGTTGGGGACAAAAAGTCAAGTTTAAAATTACTGTTGTAGACAATTAAAATTACTGTGTGAATATGTATACTGTATATTTCAGCTTGATGAATTTATCTAATTATTTTAGTTTATGTTGTATCATTTCTGTTTATGTACCTGATGAGATGCAGCAAAATATTCCAGGCACTAAATCATGCAATCTATTGTTTGTGTCTTCATTATTCAAATTCACCACGGGAAAACATTGTTTTGAATATAAATATTTCACAAAAATACACAGTACATAGGATTTCACGAATGCAAGAAAAATTACTTTAAATTACCTGATTAAAAAAATATATGGTGTCAAAGATATTTTTTAATAACATACCTGCAGAAGTAGATTTAAGTCACAATAATGTCAGTTTGGCCATGCAACTAGGTTACCACCTAACAGTATACCACAATAGGCAATGATGTACAGACCATGTAAACGTTGGACAGAGGAAATAGCAGATTCCATGGGAATATCGATACATGAAGCTCATAAGCGGGCACTCTCCCATTGTTTATACTTCACCTCGACACCGCAAGGTATAAGAGGAACATCCCAGGAAGGTTAACCCGGTCAACAAATGCCCGCAGAAGTCGGATGTGTCGGCCTAACGGCGCAAGAACGCAGCTCTGCTGTAAACAGGCACAACGCAGTCACATCCGGAAAAAAAAAATCCGGATGAACGCAGAAGAAGAGGAAGAAGAGGAACATGATAAGATGCGATGAGATGAAATGAGATGTCAGTTTAAGATGCGAGAAGAAATGCTTAACAAAAGCTACTAGCTTTACAAGTGTCAGAGACTGAATTGATGACATTAGAAATATAACATCCTATCCTCCATGTTTTGAATTTGTATATGGTGTGCTGATTTTAGTCAGCATTTTTTTTAAAAACAATTTTATATTATAGTTATTGTAATTTAAAGGACTTTGTGAAAGATTCTAAAACTAATACCACGTACAGTTTTCAGTTAATTATTTAGCAGGCGGTCATAATGGAAAACAAAACTAACAGTGAAAGTTCATCATAATATGATGGCACGTTGAATTGTGCTTGTGTAAATGGGCCACACTTGTGCTCCTAAATTTGCTTTGTCTATCACAAAGTATTTAAGGAGTATTTAAATAATTAAATTTAAAAGAATAATAATTATAACTAACTAGAAAATGGTGTATATATTGTTTCTCAGTACAATCTGCCTCGTGTGTTCCTGACATTATACATTTTGTGTGAAAATTATGTGCTTAAAAATATTATGTTTTTATTGAATTTTATTGGTGTTATGGAGCAGTTCTTGTGATACTGGTGAAGACAAGTGGTGTATTTATCTTTATTCAGTAAATTTAACAGGATTATCTTCAACAAATAAGAAATAACCCCTTGATATGTGGAAATTTGTCATAATTGTCACCCCTTTCATTTAAATTATTATTACTAAACCTCTCATTATCGTCATATTTCTAACCTCTTAATTAATTATTAACACTGTCATGTTCCTTGTGCAATCTTCTTTAATTTGATATGTATAATACATTATATCTGTTACAATTTTAACCATTTATACATCATTATTGTGACACACCCCTACTTCTCAATTTCTGCCATTAATTTTTGTTTCATTAAGTGCCGTGCTGACTGGCGTAGGCGTTTATAGCTCTCCACAGATATCTGTCCTTGGTTTACAGGATAAACTCTGTCGTTGATATTCCTCCATGCCACCATCGCAATCCATCCAGCATAATTTCTCGTGGTCTGCCTTTGCCTCTCTTCCCCTCAATCTTTCCGGTTGTCATGATGTTCTCCAGCGCCTCTCTTCTCATCACATAACCAAAAAAAGCTGCTTGTCTCTTTCTTATTGTTGTATATGTTCTATTTTCGCCAGCCTCTTTAAGGCATTTGTCGTTAGTTACTTTGGCAGTCCAAGGAATTCGCAACATTGATCTAAGGAACCACATCTCTGTTGCTTCCAATCTCTTCCTAATTTGTTCATTTATATTCCAAGATTCACAGCCATACAGCAAAACAGGTTCTATATAACACCTCAGCACTCTCTTTCTTACATACAATGATAGCGACGTATTGCATAATATATTCTTCATTTTTTTAAATGCAGCCTTTGCTTGCCCTATTCTGCACTTGATCTTTGTTGTGCATCTTCCATCTGATGTCATAAATGTCCCTAGATATTTAAAACTATCCACTTGGTGAAGAATTTTTGTTTAGTCCAAACCCACTTTTTTGTTTGGCAGTGAATCAGTTAATAATTCACTATCTTCTCCTTGAGTAAAATTAGATACCACTGGGTGCACTCTGGAAGATATGTCCAGCTAAACGTGTCTCACATGAGTTGAGTTGAGTTAAGAGCCGACATCAGTGCACTCAGGACAATCCCATACGTGCTCCGTCCCTTCGTTCAACAGCCAGTGAAGAGTCATACTACTAATCGTTCCCACCGCTATCTAATTAAAAGTTCTCTTGGCCTTCCCTCTCAGTTTTGAGATTCTTCCAGAACCCCTGCCGAACCCCCGCAATCTCATTCTTTCCACATATGGGTTCTCAATCTGTTCCTCCGCCTTCTCCACCTGGTCCCACAAGCGCATGACCACCTCCCCCTTGTCCATAGGCAAAATTCCACCAAAAGGTGCCTTCTCTGCTAGCCTATCAGCCTGTTCATTCCCCCCATACATCCGCTTGGCCAGGACAAAATATTCATACAATTCTCACGATCTGTGACCTCTGAAGCGACAAGAGCCATTCCACACGAAACATTCCTTTCTCCACCTTGCTAAGCATACTCTTTGAATCCGTAATGAATACAACATGTGTTGCAGTAGTCTCCTCTAGCCACCGGAATGCCACTGTTACTGCCTCCACCTCCATTCTCATGCTGGAGGTCGTAGTCTCATATGCCAGACTCTCCTTTTTCAAGACTCGCCCATTAGCCTTTGCAATAAAGCCCCAGCCACTACGTCTGTTTCTCACCACTGATCCATCAGTGCAGATGACTATGTCACCTTGATGTGTGTTGCTCTGGATCAGCTGTTGCACTTCAAACTCAGTGCGGCCTGCTGTCCATTCTCTGCACTCACGACCCAGTGTTATTACATTGTGCCAGTCCGTCGTGTCTTCCGGAACTTCAACCCACTCTCTTTCACGATTGATGATCTCTAGATCACACAACTGACTTATAGAAAGTTCTGCCTGTGCCATCCAGGACTTGCCTCGTCTTAGTCTATGACCCTTAACCATATCCATTGCTGCATGCAGCGGGTGATCCCTGTCTGTGGCAACTCTCGGGTACCATTTGGCCTGAAGGACCCTATGCCTATCCGTCATTGTTGGTAGCGCCAGGATATGCCTCACGCATATAATTGGTGTGTCCTTTGTGCACCCCAGGATTAACCGCATGGCAGCATTCTGTATGCACTCCAACCTTTCAAGCTGGCTCTTTGTTACTGTCAGCAGCCCCAAACCACTCAGTGACAGAAATTATTAACTGCTGAAAGAGCCTGTACAGCATCCTCTAATCTACCTTAGTTGCTGCCATAGCCTTCAATGCATTAACTCCCCTACCAGCCTTCACCACCAAAGCCTCCACATGATCCTTAAAAGACAAACACCTGTCAAAGGTGATACCCAAGTACTTCAGTTTACTCTTTCGACTAAGAGGATATCCATTCAACATAATACCTGAGACGTCTGCCTTGACGATCCGGTTATCCAAGGAGTACCACACAACTGATGCCTTGTCTGGGTTTATAATAATATAATATCTACCATTGCTGTTTGTGTTTCTTTAGTACTATGGACGGTGCCTAATAAAACGAAAATAAATCAGCATACTGAAATTTTAAATTTAATATTTAATAGAGCTAATATTATTAGCAATGTCAAAGGTCGGCATATCCTAACATGGGTGGGGAGCAGCATGACCCTAATTAGCATAAAGTTCCTTGCGACATCCGGTTTATTCCTGGGGTTACCCATGCTTGCTTCTGATTGGATATAGTTGGAAATAACCGGTTGAACTTCGAGGGAAATCACTATAAAAATTGCATAAATGGCCTGTCCACTAAGATTGCAAATCTTTGTCGCTCAAAGTTATTTCTCAGGGAGTTAAATTCGATAGTTGATGCCCAGTAAGTTAATTTGTCTTATAACTCACGTTTCATCAATATTAAAAGACTTTTTATTGCATTTTTTGATTCTCCGTTCAATTTCTCATATATGTGAAGAGTTTCAACAATTACCGCCTCTTACTTTGTTAGGAAATTTTTTTTTAGCACAACCATGAAAATGAGATATCATAACACAAATGAGATATCAAATAACAAAATTCAAGATGGCGGCACCCATACAACAGAACTAAACTATAGCGGACCTGTATTTATTTATAATTATAACTGGCAATTTAACTACTAAATTTAAACAGAATACAAGTTTCATTTGTAGCAGTCATTTATCTGAGTACTTGTATAATTTTTCAGCATTTGACATGACTGAAAATAATTATGAAAGCCAGTTTTCAGACCCGTCTGTAAACCTGTACTCATTCATTGGCACCTTTCCGTCTTGACAGACGATAGTTTGGTACATTGTGCTTCAAAAAGGCTTAATAACTACGATCCATGGCGGTGGCGAGTGTGGCTGGTAAGGCCAATTCTTGCTGCAAATGTTTGCCCACAGTAGGTGCATGTGAAAACATGGTCATTTCCACCATTTTGCACCATCTTACGTCTCTCACGCTCTGTGTGTGCTTTATCTGCAATCATTTTCTCCTTTGTCTTTATTCCATTTCTGATAGTTGCCTTCCATGCAACACGTTCAGCGGCGACGTGCTCCCAATGTGCATTATCAATGCCTGTATCAATCATGTCCCGCTTACACACATCTTTGTATCGTAGTAGAGGCCGACCCTGAGATCTCCTACCCGTCTGTAATTCATCAGAGATTGAAGGCCAAGACCAAAATTAGCAGGGTACTAATCAGAGAGTTGCTTTTTGCGGATGATGCTGCGATCACGACCCACTCTGAGGAAGAATTACAACATCTACTATCTGCATTCTCCAATGCTTGTTCTGAATTTGGTTTAACAATTAACAAAAAGAAGACACAGATTATGTCACAAGGTGCACCTGGTGTACCATCAATCTTTATTGACGACGCCGAACTGGAGATAGTAGACCATTTTACATATCTAGGATCAGAGGTAAAATAAACCTGTAAGGTGTACTTTTTTCTTAGCAGCGCACCAGTACTTAATTATTTACATTTAAATAAAATACTGTGAAATAAGCTATGGTTGTTTTTTTTTTTAAAGTTAGTATTTAATAATTAATTGCTCACTTTTAGATACAGAACATTGTAATTATTAAGCAGAAGTAGAAATCAATATTAGCGAATATTTACTTATTTCTTTTAATTTTTTATTATTTAATATTTTAATAATTAATTAACTGCTGCTTAATTTATGCAGCAGTTACAAACTTATTTACTTACATCAATGCATGATATTTAATCAACAAAAGAAAGCTGTTGCAATGCAGTGGGTACATTAAGACAATTTGAGTACATTTTCATGAATTGTTCTTTCACTAACGACGAACATTTCACAAGACATTTACTTAATATAAATATCAGATGGGCAGCTAGCTATTTTTAACTGTTAATTAGGTAACAGCATATCCTATCGGAAAGTCTTAAAAGTCAAGTGCATTTTTCTCTGAGACACGAAGACTCTCGTGCTTTGTGCGATGCTTTCTGCAGGGCGCCCTGCGGAATGAGACTGAGCCATATGGGGTAAAACCCGGTGCAATGAAGTTGATCCTCTCAATCCACTCGACATTCTATTGAAAGAGGAATGTGGCCTTTACTTTCCTGTTGCCGAAAACGCATAATAAAACATACATCTTACCAGTTTTGTTAGCAACGCGACAGACTTTTAATAAATAATAAACAATTGGCGGTCATTTCTAATTGTTAATTAGGTCATGGCACATCCTATTGAAAAATAGATAATATGTCAAGTCAGGCCTCGCCACTCTGGACGCAATGATATGTGGTACTTCTTCTTCTTCTTCTGCGCTCATCCGGATTTTTTTTTCTCGGATGTGACTGCGTTGTGCCTGTTTACAGCAGAGCTGTGTTCTTGCGCCGTTAGGCCGACACATCCGACTTCTGCGGGCATTTGTTGACCAGGTTAACCTTCCCGGGGATATGTGGTACTATGTTGTCCGTTTAAAAATAAACAAGCCACAGTAATAGAAGGCAGAATATCTCAGCTTCCAATTTACAGACCGCGAAAAGAACTAACACATTGGAATAGATTCCTGTGCACTTCCTGGTTGTAAATTATAATTATGACACACACAAACTTCATAACTCCGCTTACAATTAACGTATACTCTTCCATGAGATACCGTTGGATTCATCTTGTCAAGCTGTATCCAACTGTGATGATTTCATAAGTAGAAACCTCATTTTAAAATATTCTCTATAGTAGTATTAGTAGTAATAAAGTAGAGACAACGGGTACTTGGCCGTTATTTATAATAATATATTTTTAATTTTATAATTCATCAATCATATAATATATAATAACGGCTTTCTGTTGTACCACTATTGGTAGCAATGTCAGAGTCACCGGGTTTTCCCGTTTACTTTCTGTTTCGTTTTCATAATTTCGCGAACTTTTAGTCGCGACCAACGATTTCACTTCCGGTCTGAGCATGTCCTTCTAAAAAATCCCAAAAAAATGAAAGAAACGTGGTACGATGAAAGGGGAAGTTATTCTAATATTTTAAGTATTGGATCGTCTACTTCGCGGGAAAGTGATTGTGCCGAAAAAAAACGTTTTCTCAAGATTTTATTTGACTATATTCACGAATATTACGGTAATCTGTCTTATAACTCTTGTAGCTTAAAGAAGGCTAAACTTTTTATTGTATTTTTGAATGCCTCGTCCAATTTTACATAAATATGAAGAGTTTCAACACAGCTGCTGTCAGCTGAAGTTCAGGGGGGGAAAATTTGTGACATCGCAATGGCCGTCTTGTAAGAATAAGATTGCGGCCATTTTAAATTGTTAATTAGGTCACGGCGCATCCTATAAAAAAAAATTAAAAATATGTCAAGTTAGGCCTCGCCGCCCGGACGCAATGATATATGGCACAATGTTGTCCGTTTACAAACAAACAAGCCACGGTAATAGAAGGCAAATAATAAACAATTGGCGGCCATTTTAAATTGTTAATTAGGTCACGGCGCATCCTATAAAAAAAAATTAAAAATACGTCAAGTTAGGCCTCGCCGCCCCGGACGCAATGATATATGGCACAATGTTGTCCGTTTACAAATAAACAAGCCACGGTAATAGAAGGCAGCATTTCTCAGCTTCCATTACTTCCAATCTTAGGCCGCGATAAATCCTGACTTATCAGTTAATTTATCATTGCACTTCCTGGTATTAAATTACGTCACCAGAAAATTCATAACTCCGCTTGGAATTAACACACACTCTTCGTTGAGATACCGTTGGATTCGTCTTGTCAAGCTCTATCTAACTGGTATGATTTCATAAGTAAAAACCCAATTTTTTAAATATTGACCAAAATTGCTACTATTGGTAATCAAATCTGTGCGGAATGACAGTAGTCAAATTCGTTTATGATATATTATATCATTATTTATAAGTTCTAAGTGTTCATATATTTATCAAGTAAAGACGGCAAAAGCGGAAATTTGACCAAAAATTCACGGAATGATTTGATTTTGATAAATTATTTTGAATGCATCTCCTGTGTAAATAAACACAGTAGTCGCGCTACAACAGGATACAGCCGATAAGAAACAATACATCCATAACCCATAACTGCTAGCATTATTATTTAAATGTAATTTTAGTAATAATCCAACTTACCCTTAGCAATAACAACAACTAACAATTGCAAAAGAACGAAAGAAGCCCATAACATTTTGGCGACCGCCATGACACATCTTTCCGGTGCAAATTTTTGCTATGAATGAGGTTGGCGAAGTGTGACATGGACACGGTAATGTAATAGCGAGGGTGCTCATGAATATGTGACATGACCTTGTGAGCCAGCGAAGCAGGCTGCAGTATGAACCTGCGAATGTTGTGGAACATCCAGCGGCATCAAAGGAACATAGTTTTTACTACAGTATTTAATATTGATTGGCACATATAAAGTAGGGGGAAAAAAACACATGGAAATCAGCTGATAGTAAACGACACACTGATCATCACCATCACGTGCCTTGATGATGATCAATGTGTCGTCTTCTACTATCGCAGTGGTTTGAGGTGCAAGAACTGATCCAGAGTAACACACATCAAGGTGACATAGTGGTCTATACCGATCGATCGGTGGTGAGAAACAGACTTTAGTGGTTGGGGTTTCATTGCGAAGTTTAATGGACGATTCTTGAAAAAGGAGAGTCTTGCATATGAGACTACGACCTCCAGCATGAGAATGGAGGTGAAAGCAGTAACAGCGGCATTCCGTTGGTTAGAGGAGACCACTGCAACACACATTGTATTCATTTCGGGCTCAAGGAGTATGCTTAGTAAGGTCGAGAAAGGAATGTTCCGTGTGGAATGGCTCACCTCGCTTCAGAAGTCACAGACTGAGAATTATATGGATATTTTGCCCTGACCATACAGGAGTGAGGGAAAATGAACAGGCTGGCAGGGAATGCACCTCTTGGTGGTCGATTACATGTGGACAAGGGAGAGGTGGTCGTGCGCCTGTGAGACCAGGAGGAGAAGGTGGGACAGATTGAGAACCCGTATGTGGAAAGAATGAGATTGCGGGGGATCGCAATGGTTCTTGAAGAATCTATAAACTGAGAGGGAAGACCAGGAGGTCTTTCAATCAGATAGCGGTGGGAACGATTAGTAGTGCGACTCTTCGCTGGCTGTTGAACGAGGGGACGGAGCGCGTATGGGACTATCATGAGTGCAGTGATGACGGTTCTTAGTTCAACTCAACTCTTCTACTATCAATTGGTTTTCACGCGTCTTTCCTCCACTGTGTATTTGCCAATCAACATTAAATACTGTAGTAATAACGCCGTTCCTTTGATGCACAGATCTCGATCCTTGGTTGTTTGAGTCAGTTATATTAGTGAATTCCTCCATGCCATGGTCTTAGATTATCCAACCCCCTCTGCCGTCTCTCCACCTTACCGAAGTAGAGGGGTTCGAGTATTCCAATGGCCCCAAGAATTGTGGTCTTCGATTTCGGACAGGACAAGTTATACGAACCAGACGAAGAGGGACACAAACCTGCTGCTTTGTAGGTAGACTGGGGACAGTCAACGGCTATAGAGAGCCATCCCGAAAAGTGCTTGTCATAAAGTCGGATGTACTAAGCCACGGGTTAACAATACGTTACTGTGTAATTCAATTAATCAATGCTGCTACAAATTAAAATTAATCAGAATAGTGCTAATCCCGTGGAGTCCCGCCAGGCGGTGATAGTGCTAGGCCTCCTGCCTCGAAGGGTTTCAGCCATTGCTTCTGGTGGTCACCTTCCCCTCTTTTGTGGAGAGGGATGGGGGTAAGAGCTATTGACCAAACACCTCTGACACTCAGATACTACAGTGGAACTCCGAAGGAGTTCTTCGCAAGAAAGTCCCCCTAACAAATCGTCTTCATAAAGATAGAATTGATGTGTCGTACATCCAAGAGATACACCTCAACACCCATCACAGATTCTCAGTCAGGTGATATCAGACCACACGTTTCGACCGCGAAGGACACAAAGGAGGAGTTATAATACTTACATGAGATATAATACCTTGTAGTGAAATACCTGTGATCTCTAACTACCAAACGGAAATTATAGAGGTTGATATAAAATATTACAAACCATACTGAACTGAAGAACTACAAATGCTGGAGGACAAACTTAAAGATGCCAGGAAGACATGAGAGAGAGAGAGAGAGAGAGAGAGAGAGAGAGAGAGAGAGAGAGAGAGAGAGAGAGAGAGAGAGAGAGAACGAACGAACGAACGAACGAACGAACGAACAGACTTTATTTTCAAAGGGTAACACATTGGGCACGCAGGCCCGTCTTACATTCGGCCCTTCCAATCACTCATCTTTCTTTCATCAACAGTGCATAGGAAAAAACATTGTCACATAAATTTTGTAAACATAAACAATGCATATTACTATGTTATGTGACACATCCACCACCCACCCACACATCCCCCATTCACTCCAACTCCTCCATCCAACCACACACATAACCCACACACACATACATTCCCCCACCCATCCACCACATCCCTACACCTACACATCTCCCCACCCACACACACTATCACCCACCACACATCCCATCCACCCACACCCCAAGCACACATACATTCCCCAATCCACACATCCCCCACCCACAGACATCCACCCACCCACACACATCCACCCACCTACACACATCTCCCCACCCACTCACATATCCTCTACCCGTCCCATTACCCACCAACAATCACTCACCCACATATCCTCCTCCTCCCACACACCCCCAACCACCCAGCCAAACACATTCCTCAGCCACACATCCCCCACGCACACACACATCTTCCCGTCAACTCACATATCCCGCACCTACCCACAAACAAATTCCTAACCCACCCACATAATCTCCCATCTCCCCCAGCCCACTCACAGATCCCGAGCCCACCCCAACAAACAACCCCCACCATCTCCTAACCTACACACACTCTCCCACCCTCATATCCTCTACCTACCCACACATCCTCTACCTACCCATCCCCCAACCAAACATCCCTTAACCACACACCCTTACTCATATACAATTACCCACCCACACATCCTCTACCCAACAAAACATCATCCACCCACCCATCCCCCAGCCACACACCCTTACCCGTATACACACACATCCCCACCCATGCACAATCTCCCCACCCATACACACATCCATCCCACCCACCAACACATCCCCCATTCACAAACACACACCTCCCATCCACGCACAACCCACACACACATCCCCAACCCATACACTCATCCCCTCACACATTCCTAGACACACGTACTTATCTCTCAACCACTAACACCCACACATTCCTCACCCACTCATCAACACATACATCTCCAATCTACCCACTCACACTCACACACCCCAACCACCCATCTAAACACACATCCCCCACCCTCACACACATCCTTCACCCACCCGCACACCTAACCACACCCCCACCCACCTACACATCCTTTATCCACTCCCAGCTCCCGTCCCACACAACACCACACCCACACACATCCCAAAGACACATCCCTCACCCACACACACATCTCCTCACACATCTACCCATCCACACATCCCCAAACTACAATCACCCTCACTACCCACACCCCCCCCCCCCACCCAGCCAGACATATCCTCCCACCCGCACACACATCCCCAAATCCATCACCCACACCCATCACGCACCCCTCCCCCAACCCACACACATTCACCCACACATCTCTCATCCACAAACACACTCCCCGCCCATCCACCCAAACATCCCACACCCATACACATCCCTCACCCACACACACATCCCCAAACCCACAACCACCCCCACCTGCACACATCTCCCACCCACCACATATCCCCACACCCACATCTCCCCACACTCACATATAACCCCCACCCATACCATAACCCACCATCAATCATCCACCCACATATCCTCCTCCACCCACTCACCCACAGCCACCTAGCCAAACACACATCCCCACCCACACACACACACTACTCCCCGCCAACCCATATATCCCGCACGTACGCACACACAAATCCCCCACCCACCCACACAATCCCACCCCGCCCACCCACACAATCCCACCCCGCCCACCCACACATTCTGAACCCACCCACACACATCACGAATCCACCCACACACATCCCCCCATCCCCCAACCTACTGTTATGATCAAACTCCCACACTTTACACACACATACAGTGACGATTGTCGTGAGCATTGTCGCAAAATTGTAGAGAAAATTGAGAAAAATTGTGCATATACATTTTGTAACTTAAAAATTAGTGATGCAATTCAACTCTCTCTCTCTCTCTCTCTCTCTCTCTCTCTCTCTCTCTCTCTCTCTCTCTCTCTCTCTCTCTCTCTCTCTCTCTCTCTTTTCTCTATCTCTTCTCTCCCCCCCCCCCCCCACTAGCTAACGCTCTCGCTCACATTACAGTAATGTTATATTATGCATGATAAAATCAAGTGTCATACATACAAAATGATAATGTGAAAGATGAAAATACACAAAAAAATGGAATATCATATTACAGGACATGCGTGCACTCAACTCTCTCTCTCTCCCTCTCTCTCTCTTTCTCTCTCTCTCTCTCTCTCTCTCTCTCTCTCTCTCTGTCTCTCTCTGTCTCTCTCTCTTTTTATTACACAGGCACACACTCACACTCATTAACTCTCTCTCTTTCTCTCTCTCTCTCTCTCTCTCTCTCTCTCTCTCTCTCTCTCTCATACTCCCTAATTCTCTCACCCACTCTGCAGTGATGTACATGTGTTCATGTTATAAATTATAACATCAATCGGCATTCAAAATGGTAATATGAACATGAGAATAGAGAGAACAGAGAGAGAGAGAGAGAGAGAGAGAGAGAGAGAGAGGGGTGGGGGGGGGGAGAACAAACAACTGAAACGAACATCTCTCTAAAAACCATCTTAGCAAAATACAAAAGAACGTTAAATCAAACACGAGATTATTGGTGATGCCATACATTTTATTTGCTCTTGTTTGGAAACAAATTGTGAAGTCTTGACTATTGTCGTAGCTTCTGTAACATAAATGACAGACATGTAAGGTCAAAATAGCCGCCTCTGTGGCGAAGGTGTTGCGAATGCATTTCTTAATCCCGCATACCGCGTTCGAAACACAGCTGCGGGCGACCCTCCGAAAGTGTCGCTCAAAGCACGAACTCCGTAGCTCCAATGACGACCCCCAATAGTCTCCGAGAAAAGTGCACCGATGAAACGAAATATGTAGACCGGAATCGAACCCACAATCTTCGGAGCACGAAGCAGACGGTTTGACAACTTCGCCGCGGAGACTCCCTAATAATCAATGGCAAACTACTGAAAGTACACTTGCAAGGAGTCACAAACAGCCAAAAAATGCTTGAGTTGACTGCTACGTCCTGTAAAGGACAAGCAACTTAAACAATTGATCAAAATAGGGTTAGAACCCCGACTTCCTGCCTACTTATATGAATGTTGGTTTGCTAAGAATAGCCTCTCACAACCAAGGGGCTGTGAGGCTACTGATATGCTTTTGCTCTTGCCAGTAAGTTTCTAGCATTTGCTATCTCATCATCAAAGGTATCCATGGCAACACCTTCTTCTTGTTTCAGTTTTCTATGGGAGAATCTCAGTCCTCGCGATATGTCTGGATTAGGAGAGTTTAGGATCCTTTAATACTTTAATGCACCAGCGTAGTATCCACCGTCGAATGGAGTTTGCAGAGGCTTGCCACAACTCAAACCCCAGTCTTGAGTTGAATGTATCATATAATTGCATGTGAATAAATTACCACTCTTTCTTATCCGTTTTTCGCTAAACGAACATATCTCTAAAAGCATGGGTAATGCTGAAGACGTGTCTCCAAAGCTGAGAAGGACCCGTGCCGTGCCTTGTATTCCGTCTGCAGCGAGGGCAAGGTATGACTCTTTTCTCTTGGTTAGTGATTAGTGAGGCTCATCACCATCACCACACTCCGGACACATCCATATGTGGTCCGAACTTCTCATGAACGTCTCCGTCGGCATCCATCCATCATGAGCCATGCCGGAAAGCGTGGGGGTCATGACTCGTCATCTCACTCAACCACCAGAGTCGTGGATCAGTTCTGTGTTCCTGTCTCGACCATGCCATGTGGCCAAGCCATCCAGGTGTTTACTTCTCGGTCTTCCCCTTGGTCTGTTCCCTTCGATTTTGCCAGTTGTCACTAAGTTCTCCAATCTATTTCTTCTCATAACATGTCCCAAAAATTTTGACTGTCTACGTCTAATTTCTCTAATCAATCTATGATTTTCATTTGTTTCCTGTAGTACTTGGTCGTTTGTTTTTCTGTCTGTCCATGGAATTCTTTGCATTATTCTCAGAAACCACATTTCAACAGCCACCAGATGTTTTTCAGCTTGACTGCTCATTGTCCAAGTTTCACATCTATACAAAAGTACAGGCTCTATGTAGCATTTCAACACTCTTTTTCTCGTTTCAATTGATATCTTTTTATTGGTCAGTATGTTTTTCATCTTGCTAAAGCAGTGGTTCTCAACCTTTTTTGGCCCGTGCCCCCCTTCACCATATTTTCAGAACGTCATTCCCCCCCCCCCCCTTCCTATCAAAAATTTGGCCCGTGCCCCCTTTCACCATATTTTCAGAACGTCATTCCCCCCTTTCATATTTCCTACCTAAAACTCCCCCCACCCCTACACAGTATATGTAAAAATGAAAGGTAAATATGTTAAAACAGGTCTAGACATCCACATAAAACGTGATTTGTGGGTCTACTTACTTTATAAAATGAATTTTAGAAGGATGAGACGTGCATAACTGTAAAGTATGAAGGGAAAAGCAATATCAAGTAATCGGTTCTTGTATTAACGCGATCTTGAAATGATCGTCATTCCCCCCCCCCCCTGGAAACCCTAAAATTCCCCCCTGGGGGGGGGGGGGGGGAAATTCCCCACCGGTTGAGAACCACTGTGCTAAAGGCTACTTTCGCCATGGCGTTTCTTGTTCTAATCTCTTTAAGGCATCTCCCATCAGATGTTATGACTTTTCCGAGATAATTATACCGATTCACTTGTTGAAGAATATTCCCATTTACTTGAATATTACATTGTGGTATTTCTTTCTTCCTAGTGACGACCATAAGCTATGTCTTTTTACAATTTAATTCTTCTTCTTCTTCTTCTTCTTCTTCTTCTTCTTCTTCTTCTTCTTCTTCTTCTTCTTCTTCTTCTTCTTCTTCTTCTTCTTGTTCTTATTCTTTTTCTTCTGCGTTCATCCGGAGCCCCCCCCCCCCCCCCCCACCACCCCGGGCGTGATTGCGTTGTGCCTGTTTACAGCAGAGCTGCATTCTTGCGCCGTTAGGCGACACATCCGACATCTGCGGGCATTTGTTGACCGGGTTAACCTTCCCGGGAAATTGAATTCTATCCCCAGTTGTGTGTTCAGTGTTGTTGTTTGTCCATCAAGGATGATGATGACCATTCATTTCAACCAGTGGGGTTGAAAGTATGGAGCCGTGAGTTCTAAGATGGCTGTTGTATGAAGAATGACTTGCGCGATGAACTGAATTAAAGTGAGGAAGAGTTTCGCAATTCGTCGACCTCACTTTCTCGCCTGAGTCCATCTGAGTTCAGTGGCAATACAAGTCAAGACGACTGGAGACGAATACAGGTGTAGTGGATGACCAGGGCGCTCTATGTGCCTTGCCGTGCTCATTACGTTACCTACTCTTTGTAGGTACACGCCGTCTTGTCCGTTGAATCATCAGTGATTTCATCCGCGCAGTCTGCCGAATCCTGTCTTCACATGCTGGGTAGGCATACCCTAGTTCACCGCTTGGTTTGACACCAAATCGGCTACCCACGCCTGGTTTAGCCAGCCTCTCACATCTGTTGCCGGGGGGGGGGGGGTTGCCGCTGTCGCATGCTGACATCTACTAGGAGCCACAGGCGTGAGTTGGATGTCAGGCTTGGACCAGTGGGGAATAGGTCCTAAAAAGGACATGAGAGTCATCCTTACCAAAGATACCACCAATGCCTAACACCCCGTACCCCCAACCCCAGTTGTACACTGTGTGCAACAACCGCATCTACTAATTATTGCAGATCCTGATCATTGTCTGCAATCAATACTGTATCATCTGCATATCTAATGTTATTGATGTTTCGTCCTCCAATTATGATTCTTCTTCTTTGCGTTCATTCGGAGTGTTTTTTCAGATTTAATTGTGGTGTGTCCAGTTAGGCACCCTTGGGCCGAAACCCTTAGGCCAACACATCCGACTTTTCGCGTGCAATTTTGACCAGGTTAGCATTCCTGGGAGACTCTCACTTTTGTGGTACCGTCCACATGCCAGCTGGTCAAGTTGGAACAGTCGAAGACTTCACAGTCACCCTCAAGGGAAGGCAGGGACAGTCCATGGCATTTTCCGCCATCCAGGGTGGCTTCCATAGTTGCAGGGCCGGCACATAGCGCCCTGGTGTTGGGCACACCGAGGGAATCGACATGTCCTGCTCATGGCTGCTTTAATTCCTCACTTCAATATATTGGGCGTTTCGTTCGCCCCGGTCCATTCCCGCACAAACCAGACCGGTCTGCAGATGGTATCCACTCAGCGAGTTTTCGATTCGGACATGTGCCTGTCGTTGTGCCCGGGGACAAAATAGTCAGAGCACGACTCTATAGTTCCGGGCACGACGGACATTCGGAAAACTATCTAGTCAGAGCTGTCCCGGACATGAGCGGCGTTCGGAAACTAGGTAGTCAGAGCTGTTCCTAGCACGAAAGACTTTTCACTCGGACGTAATTGCGTAGTGTCAATTTTTATTTTGCCACCCGTAGGCCGGTACTTCCGACTTCGGCGGGCATTTTTTATGAGGTTAGCCTTCCTCGGGTTTCGAGACACGTTAAACTTAATGTTGTGGTGTCGCCCACATCTCAGCTGGTCAAGATAGAACGGTCAACAACATCACGGTCAACCCTCAAGGGAAGGCAGGGGCAGACCATGGGTAATCCCCGTAATCCAAGGAGTCTTCCATAATTGCAGAGCTGGCACATGAACCTCTCTTAATAGGCTGATATTATCCTACTTCATTATCAATCCTTATACTTATAGCAGCTTGTTGTTTCCAATATACGTTTTTTTATAAGTCTAATGTCTTTCCCATCAATTTGTAGATCTGCAAGCATATCTACCATGTTGACATGTCTTACTCTATCGAAAGCCTTTGTGTAAACAACATATATATGGACTAATCGTGCCAGCTTTGTGTTGGTTAATCAAATAATATCTTATGTTCTTGACAACATGTTTAAGTCTGGCAGCTCCCCAGTTCATCCCTATTTCCCTCACTCTGGACAAGGAAGCTGATTCTCAGGTCTCCTTAAATTCACCTGTTCGTCCAGCATCTCTAATAATAGCGCTGCTGCTGTCTGGCCCATCCACCCCCCCCCCCTTTCCACACACACACACCTTGATCATCGCCAGGTTCGCCAACCGGTCGGCCCGCTCTTTGTCTTTCACGCCTGAGTGCCCCAATTATCTTGACTAATTGTGATGCGCACTCACAGTGTGTCCAGTCACTTATATCTGTGAGGCCAATCTGGACCTTCTTGGGCATGTTCATTAAATCGCTCAGCGTACATGCTTGTGAATGCTTTTGTGCGGTAAGCCAGTGCAGCTACTTTGCTTTTACATACCCAAATGACACTGTGGTCTCACTGAAGGAACATGTGTACTTCAATATTCGGCGTATGTCTGGCCAAAGATTAAAGTGGTGATTATTGCTGACATCCTTTTTTTTTCTAGCCCAGCATGTCTTACATATGTCTATTTGTTTTCCACAATGTAATTTTTTTTTTTTTTTGGGTTAGTGTAGTACAGTGGTTCTCAACCTTTTTTGGCCCATGCCCCCCCCCCCCCCTTTACCATATGTTCAGAACGTCACCCCCCCCCCCTTTTTCGAATTTCCTCCCTATAAATCCACCCGACCCTTACACAGTATACATAAAAATGGAAGCTAAATACATATGTCTTACATATGTCTATTTGTTTTCCACAATGTAATTTTTTTTTTTTTTTTGGGTTAGTGTAGTACAGTGGTTCTCAACCTTTTTTGGCCCATGCCCCCCCCCCCTTTACCATATGTTCAGAACGTCACCCCCCCCCCTTTTTTCGAATTTCCTCCCTATAAATCCACCCGACCCTTACACAGTATACATAAAAATGAAAGCTAAATTTATTAACACATACTAGAACAAGTCTAGACATCTACATAAAACGTGATTTGCGGGTCTACTTAAGTTATAAAACGAATTTCATTAGGGCGAGAAGTACAGAACTGTAAAATTTAGATGGAAAAACAATATCAAGTAACTGGTTCTTGTATTAATGCGATCTTGAAATAATCTTAATCCCCCCCCCCCCTGGAAACTCTAAAATTCCCCCCTGGGAGGAGGAATTCTCCACCGGTTGAGAACCACTGGTGTAGTAGATAAGGGCTACGCTGATAATGGCGTGAGCGCGGTTGGTCGAGGGTTTTACTCCTGCGTTCTTCGTCGCCAACAGAGGATAAGACTAGCTATATATCCTCTGTGTATTCAGGCTTACAAAATGTAATGGGCCTATCACATCACAGACCCATAATAGGTTCTGCTTCTGGCCATGCCCCCCGCCCCCTTTCTGCATAAGTGATATTCAATATTAAGCATCTATCAATAAATTAGGAGAAGAAAGCAAACGCCCGTGTAACATCTGCAGGTTTTGCCATAAAACTTGTTTTTTAAGAACATAAGAAAAGAAAAATGTATGACGAAGAGTTATATATAGTACCAGCTTGCCGCAGTCACTTCCTCTTATTACTTATATGGGGTGTATTTTTAATGACTGTGTAGTTCCGTCGCCTTGCTACTGAGTGAGTGAGTGGCGCGGCACTGTGAGCTGTGAGATTCATGTGGAATGCTTTTACATCTGTCCGCTGTTGTTTACACAGAGAACTGCATGTTCGGAACAATGGCCGGCCGTCGCTGAATTGACTGTTTTTCCTTTTCCTTTTCGGTTCACACATGCCTTTTTCAGGAGACTCCTGGGAGTCGTCGCTGGGGCTATGGAGTTCGTGCATTGTGCGGCACTTTCGGCGGGTCGCCTGCAGATAGAGACCGAGCTTTGTGGGATAAAACCCAGGTCAATGAAGTATTTCTGGTGACTGCCGATTCCATCGACGATGAACTGTATTTTTTCGTGGAGGACTTTTGTGTTAGCATTCTGGCGGCGGCATTATACACAGTGTACCTGTGCGGGCCGTTGACTTACCGAGATTTTTGTCTGTTCCACTTTTCACATTGGGCAGTGAGGAGCATTTTGTGTGATATTCACTGGCACAGGAACGGGGCACAATGGGGACGAACCGTTGTCGTGAAGTTGGAACAGCGACTAGCTAACTAACTGACTAACAACTAACACTTATAAGTGTGAACACGCATAAGTCATAAGTTTCCACAGGCAGAGGACAAGCAAATAGTGGAATATATTTTCCAAGACAGCTATATAGAGAAGGCGTCGAGATTCAACATGGCTCTAAAGCAACTTGGGAAACATAATATAGACGTTTGAAACCCAAGGTCAACAGCCCATTTTATAAAAGAGCTAGAAGAGAGAAATATAACTTATAAGAGTATTTCACAGTGAACGAAGAAAAAGTAAAGAGTCGAAGAAGGAAATGAGGAAAAATGGGGAGTGGACGAATAAATACTTATTAATTATTTTAGGTGGAGTTTCTTTTGCATTTGACAGTTTCTGCATTTTATCCCTTGATAACAGTTTAGAACAGAGTATGTTTTTTCGAGGCTTTCGATAGAGTAAGACATGTCAACATGGTAGATATGCTTGCAGATCTACAAATTGATGGAAAAGACATTAGATTTATTTTAAAAAAACATATACTGGAAACCACAAGCTGCCATAAGGATTGAAAATGAAGTGGGACAATATCAGCCTATCAAGAGAGGTTTTAGGCTGGGATGTGTAATAATTTCTCCAGATCTTTTTTCCATATACAGTGAACATATTTTCAGAAATGTAGAAGATATAAATGGAATCAGCATTGGAGGACGAAACATCAATAACATTAGATATGCAGATGATACAGGATTGATTGCAGACAATGAGCAGGATCTGCAACAATTAGTAGATGCAATTGTTGCACACACTGAACAACTGGGATTAGAATAAAATTGTAAAAAGACACAGATTATGGTCGTCACGGGGAAGAACGAAATACCTCTAATATACAAGTAAATGGGAATATTCTTCAACAAGTGAATCGGTACAATTATCTCGGAACAGTCATAACATCTTATGGGAGATGCCTTGTAGAGATTAAAACAAGAATCGCCATGGCGAAAGTAGCCAATAAAAAGATGTCAATCGAAACGAGAAAAAGTGTTGAGGTGCTACAAAGAGTCTGTTCTTTTGTATGGATGTGAAACTTTGGCAATGAGCTGTCAAGCTGAAAAACATCTGATAGCTGTAGAAATGTGCTTTCTAAGGAAAATGCAAAGAATACCATGGACAGACAGAAAAACCAGTGACCAAGTACTACAGGAGACAAATGAAAATCGTAAATTGATTAGAGCAATTAGATGTAGACAGTCACAATTTTTTAGACATGTTATGAGAAGAAATCGATTGGAGAACTTAGTTAGTTAGTTAGTTAGTCGACAGATCATCCTCATTGCACATCGAACCATTCAGTCCATAAGTGCTCGGATCCCCTCCTCAGCAAATCCCGCAACGTGTAGCGGCTAACGACGCCAGTTCTGATTTGGTTTATAAATCTTCTTTGGCTTCCTGCCACCCCTCTTTTAATTTGCTGCTCTCGCAGTCTGGCCATTGTTGTAGATTCACAGTCATCACTTGGTTCTCGCAAAAGTCTTACTTCTCGTAGAGCATTCAGAATGTCGGCCTGGTCCATGGCGCGTCCGCCCTCCACAGTAGCCTCACCTGCGAGCTTGTCAGCCCGCTCATTTCCTTGTACTCCCGCATGCCCTGGCACGAAGATGAAACTAATCTTTGCCAGTCGAGACCGCTCCAGAGGCAGCAACCATTCTCTTCGGATCGACCCCTCCTCTATCCTCTTGATCATGTTCATTGAGTCGCTAAGGAAACAAGCCCTAGTGAATGTCTGTGTCTCGAGCCATGTTATTGCTTTACTTACTGCCATGACTTCCATGGTCAGGCTACTTGTGGTTTCAGTAAAAGCACCAGAGTCCTCCTTCACAATTCTCCCTCCGGCCCGAGCTGTAAAGGCCCATGAGCTTCTCACATGTCGGACGACCGACCCATCTGTGTAGATGACCGCGTAACCGTCTAGCGAATTCTCGAAAATCAACGCTTGTACTTCAGCCTCAACAGCAGCCGGATTTTCTTGTCTGCATTTTCTATCTAGTTGGATGCAAACTGAAAAGGATGTGCAGAAGTCTGTTGGCACTTGCACCCACTCCTCGCCAGGTTCTAAGTCCTCAAGTGAACACACCTGTTGAAGAATGTCTTCGGCTTGACCCATCCACGACCGTCCTCTTTTTAACCTGCTGCCCTTCATCTTCCTAATTTCACTATGCAGTGGATGTTGTGTGTTTGCGTTAATTCTGAGGTAGGCGCGTGCCCTGCAACCTTGTATTCTCTCTTCAATGGTTGGAAAATCAAGAAGGTAGCGCATCGCCCTGCATGCTGTATCTCTTGTACATCCAAGAATAATGCGCATAGCTTCATTCTGTATCCTTTCCATCCTTTCTATCTGCTTATGGCTGAGAGTGAGGATTGCCATTGCATACTCCAAAACAGACATGACCAGCCCCTCGTACAGAAGATATAGATGGCGCTGCTCACAGTTTGCTGCCGCCATCACCCGCATCGCTGCCAAACCCCGCTTGGCCTTTGTTATCACCTGGTCTATGTGCACATTGTAAGCAAGGCTTCGATCAAACCGTATCCCCAGGTAATTCATTGCCTGCGTTCTTTCCACCGTCTCTGAACACAGCATTACAGTTGGTGTTGGAGTGTTGACAATATGATTATTCAACGAGAACCAAGTCACTGTTGCCTTTGTTGGGTTGACCATTGCCCCAGCTTCATCACACCAAGTACTTATGCGATTGAGTTCGGTTTGTAGTTCCACAGCAACCTCCTCTCTATCCTTACCCTGACGATACACTAAAACATCATCGGCATATGACAATGTCCAGCCAGGTCCAGTGATCTGCTCACTGGTGATTCTCACTGTGTAGGCGTTGAATAGTACTGGAGATAATGGTGATCCCCGTGGTAGGCCAGGATATATTGTTGTTGGTTCCGAAGTCCAACTGCCACATCTAAAAACTACTTTCCGTTGGAAGAGGGCTGCAGCGATCCAACTAAGGAGGAATGGACTTACGTTTACATGTATTCTGCATGGTTATAATTCTTCTTCTTCTTCGTTCATCCGGAGTTTTTTTTATCGGACGTGATTGCGTTGTGCCTGTTTACAGCAGAGCTGCGTTCTTGCGCCGTTAGGCCGACACATCCGACTTCTGCGGGCATTTGTTGACCGGGTTAACCTTCCCGGGGGGTTTCTTAGGACGTTAGACTCTCACTGTTGTGGTGTTATCTCCCATCCCAGCTGGCCCATATAGAACAGCCAAAGGCATCCTGGTCGGCCCTCAAGGGAAGGCAGGGGCAGACCATGGGCATTCCCCGCCATCCAAGGAGGCTTCCATAATTGCAGAGCCATCACACAGCGCTCTGGTACTGGGCTCACCCAAGGAATCGTCACGTCCTGCACATGGCTGCTTAGCCTCACTTCCGTATATTGGGCCTTCCGTTCACCATAGGCTGTTCTTCCAGAAGCCAGAAGAATGCAGTTTGCAGATGACATCCACACAGTGAGCTTTCGATTCGGACTTTCCACGTAATGGATTTGCTATCCAAGCAATATTCCATTTTGTGCCACTAGGACACTTTTTCCACCTTTTATGAAGCCCACACAGTGAGCTTTCGATTCGGACTTTCCACGTAATGGATTTGCTATCCAAGCAATATTCCATTTCATGCCTCTGGGAGGCTTGTGTAACCGACATGCCTGTGGTATGAAGTGTGGCAGTCTAAATACTTCTTCATGTATATTTAAATGTCAACCTGAATACAGTTAAAGTAAGCTGCAGTCGACTTGAGCTTGTTGATATCTCCATAGAGCTTGTCCTCGAATGAAGCAGGTGTGGGCCAAAATATCTTTCTCTGTTCTGCATATATTGGGCACTCTTGCAGCAAATGTTTAGCTGTCATTTTACCAGTTCCACAATTACATTCATCTGTATCTCCTATCTTTAGTTTGTTGAACAAGTGGTATTTCAGCCTGTTATGTCCTGTGCGGAGTCTGAAGATTGCTACTTGCTCTCTTCGGTCGAGTTTGTAATATGCATCATCCTTCTGGTGGCCTGGATGCTCTGATTCCCATTTGGTTCTATAAGTGCTTTTTATAAACCTCTTTGCCTCATTATAGGTTATGTCTATGTCAGGCTGTGGTAGTTGTCCGCCCTCTTTTGCCAGTCTGTCAGCCTCTTCATTTCCAGGTATACTGCAATGTGATGGGATCCACTGTATTACAACTTTTTTGGATTTCTGGCATAAACCATGGAGTGCTGCTCTTAGGTCAGCTATTTCTGTGCTGTTATTGCTCTTCAGTATTGAGACAGCTGACTTTGCATCTGTGAAGATAGCTATTTGCTTCTCTTTATTTTCCTCCATCGAGAGCATTTCTGCTGCAGTTTTCAGAGCCTCTACCTCCGCTTTGAAGTTACTTGAGAACTTTCCAGTTGCCACTGAATGTGTTTTTTTCACTCCATTTTTTAAATTTAGGAGAATTCCTCCTCCTCCATTCTCTATTGAATTTTTGGCTGATCCATCTGTATATGCATGGGTCCAATTGCTGCTTGGGTAATGTTCTTTTATGTAGTTTAGGGTTATTTCTCTTCTTTCGGTTTCATGCTGAGTGTTCTTTTTCTCAATACCAGGAATGTTTTCTATCATCTCAGGCAGTTGCTGCTGTCTCCAAGCTGGGAACTTGTCTGCATTGTAAATGGGTTTGACTGTTGATATGTTAAGTATTGGATCTGCCCTAATCTTTCGTTTTGCAGTTTCTACAAAGTTGCTACGCTTCAGTCTTCCCTTTCCAAAACCACTAAACCTTTTATACATAGGGTGGTCTGTCAATCTTCTAAATTTTTCAGCTTGTTGCTGGGCTCTGCTATCTCTTCTATCCTGCATTGGTTGTAAACAAGT
This sequence comes from Cepaea hortensis, assembly GCA_963921405.1. NCBI lineage: Eukaryota > Metazoa > Mollusca > Gastropoda > Stylommatophora > Helicidae > Cepaea > Cepaea hortensis. The sequence continues at coordinate 59,758,910 of OY992885.1, read as the reverse complement.
GATCTTTTCTAATTCATTAATAGGCGTTGTCTTCAGGCTTCCAGTTATGATTCGCATTCCTTGATTTTGGACTCTACTTATTTTGTTAAAGTTTGACTTAGCTGCTGTTGCCCAAGCTGCAATGCCATATTCCAGTACTGGCCTCACCCGTCCAGTATATAACTTCTTGAGAACTTTCTCATCTGCTCCCCACGTTGTACCAGCAAGCTTTCTCATGATTGCCATTCTTTGCCTTGCTCTTGTTCGATTTTTCTCAACCTGTGTCTTCCATGTCAGGCGACGATCAAAGGTGACTCCTAGATAGTTTGGATTTTCTTTTCTGAGAGGGAGAACACTGTGCATGTTGTTTTCTCCTCACTTATCTTCACTAGCCATGATTTTGACCAGTCCTCTAGCGCTAATAGGGCTTGCTGTATTCTGCTGTTCGCTGTACTAATATATTCTTCAGATGTCCATATGGCTAGGTCATCTGCAAAGGATGATGTGTGTACTCTGGCTGGAAAATTTTCCGTGATGTCGTTTATATATGCTAGGAATAATGTTGGTGAAAGAACTCCTCCTTGGGGGACATCTTGCTCCAATAGCATCATTTTGCTGGTTTGTCCTTGTACTTTTGTCCTGGCAGTTCTGTTCTCAAGGTAGTGGCTGATCCATTTGTACATTTTCCCACAAACATGCATTTTTTGCAGTTTTACTTTCAGTCCTTCCTTCCATACTTTATCAAATGCTTTTTCTAAATCTATCCAGACCGCTAGTGTGTGCTTTTTCTCTTGGAAGGCATCCACTATTTCCTGAGCTATATAGGTTATTTGATCTTCAGTGGATCTGTACTTTCTGAATCCTGCTTGGTGAGGTGTTAAGAGTTGGTTTTCTTCCAGATGCCATGTTAGCCTGCCATTGATAATGCGTTCCATTAATTTTCCTACACAGCTAAGAAGACTGATAGGTCGATAGCCATTTGGTTCTTCCGGGTCTTTTCCTTTCTTTGGGACTGGTATTAGTATAGCTTCCTTCCATGCCTGTTGGACTATTCCCCTCTTCCAGCTGTAATTTAGGACTGCTAGTAGTTTCTTTTTTGCCTTAGTGCCTAGTCCTATTAGCATTTCATTTGTGATTCCATCCTTTCCTGGTGATGTCTTCTTTTTTAGGGTATTCATTGCCTGTACCATTTCTTCCATTGTTAGATTTGCCATAATATATTCTGCTGCTGTCTCTGTATATCTATGATGTATCTGTTTATCTTTGATTGCTTTCTTCTGTTCGGCTGTAATATCAATGTGGTTTGCATTTGCATAGTGTTCCATTAGTGCATTTGCAGCCTTTTTTCCTGTAAGCAAGGCATTTCCTTGTTTAATTGTTATTTGTTTGTTTCTAGGTCCTTCATTGTTCATGGCTTTCACTAGTTTCCATAGTTTGTTTCCATCCCTGTCAAAATTCAGGTTTTCTGTTTTTTTCCTCCAACAATCTCTTGTTGTTTGATTTACTGTTCTTTTATATTTTGCTGAGATGGCTTTGAGAGAGATGTTCGCTTCAGTTGTTTGTTCTCTCTCTGCGGTCTTCCTAGCATCTTCAACTTTGTCCTCCAAAATTTGTAGTTCTTCAGTCCAATATGGTTTGTAATTTTTCCTCGCTCCTCTTGGAATAGACTCAGTGGCCGCCTGTATTATTGCTCTGTTTAGACTTTCCACCATTTGCTTCATGTTGCCATATCGTGTATTTATGTTTTCACAATATTTGTCTGTTAGTATGGCAAATCTGTCCCAATCTGCTCGTTTGTAATTCCAACGGGGCAAAGGCTTTTGCTCCTGTGGAACATACTCCATATTTATTACAAGCTTGATTGGTCTGTGGTCACTACCTGCTAATTGGTCAAGCACATGGCGATCGATTTTGTGGAGGATGTCTCCTGTGCAGAAAGCTAAGTCTGGAGTAGAAGTGGTAATCCATCTTCTGGAGTAGAAGCTCGGTGTGTCATCCGCTTTGTTGAGTAGATGGAGATTTGAGTCTATTTCCCAGTCCTCCACTTCATCTCCTCTTTTGTCAGTATCTGGGTATCCCCATCTTTCTGAACGGCTATTAAAGTCTCCGACAACAATGCAATTTGTGTCAGTTATTTCCATGTTTGAGAGTGTAAGATCCTTATCTGCCGGGCTATACAGATTGTAAATTCTTATTTTCACGTCCTTTATCATTATATAAACACCTATAATTTCCGTTTGGTTGTCAGAGATCACAGATACTTCGCTGCAAGGTATTGTATTTCGTGTAAGTATTACAACTTCTCCCTCCCTTGTGTCCTTCGCGGTCGAAACGTGTGGCCTGATATCCCTCGACTGAAAATGTGCGATTGGCGTTGAGGTGTGTCTCTTGAATGCATGCCACATCTATTCTATCTTTATGAAGACGCTGTGTTAGGGAGGCTTTCTTGTTATAAACTCCTTCTGCATTCCATTGTAGTATGTTGAGTGTCCGGGGTGTTTGGTCAATAGCTCTTAACTTACTCCTCTGTGCCTTGACTCCACAGCACAGGGGAAGGTGACCACCAGTAGTCATGGGTGGACCCCCTCGAGGCAGGGGGCCCGGCACTATCACCGCCTGATGGGACTTCACGGGATTAGCACCATAACGATTAATTTTCATCTGTGGCATCATGAAATGATAAAGTTACGTTGCACTTCTTTGTCAAGCCTGTGGCTCAGTACATCCGATTTCGACAAGCATTTGTTCGGGATGCTTTCCCTAGGCTTTGACTGTCCCCAGTCTACCTACAAGGCAGCAGGTTTGTACGTCTCTTCGTCTGGTCCCTCTCCCTTGACCTGTCCGACATGGGTGACCCTACCAGTAGCTGTGCTACCGTCGGCATAGCTCTTGGGGTCATTGGAACGCGCAAGCCCCTCTACCTCGTCAAGGTGGACGCACGGCAGAGGGGTGGTTATAATTCGATATCCCTGAATTTTTGTGTGGTCTTTGTCAGGCTTCGGCAAGGGAATCAGATAGCTGTGTAACCATTCCTCCTTGATGCTAATTGCTAGCACTCCCTATACTGTTGTTGTACATGTCTGCTAGTTTCTCTAGCTCATTGTCGGTACACCTATTTATGTCGTCGTATCTTATGCCATCAGGACCTGGAGCACTGTTTTTTGATCGTCGAAGCACAGCCTTTATTTCTTTCACTGTCACTGTGTCTTCATCCGAAGTGTTCTGGTCCTTGCATCTGTCTGAGGTGACCTCCTTGGCCAGATTTCGGCCTCCCATGTCTGTCTGGTTGCTCTGCTCAAGGTAGCGTTCAAAGAGGGCTTTGCCCTTGTCCTCGTCAGTCCTCTGCCAGATGAGGTCAGCACCTTGGAAGTCAGAAATGCTCTTATTCTTGACTACACCACTCATGCTTTTATGTAGTCGCCAGAACAATTTCAGTGACTTGTCTGTGCTTACTCTTTGACACACCTCTGCCCATTTTTCGCTTTTAACAACCTTGACCAGTTTTTTGAAGTAGCTTACTTTTGTGTGCATCTCTCTTTCTAAGTGCAAGCAGGGACTAGGATGACCAGCTCTGTTCCTCTTGGCATTTTGCCATCTCCTTACAGCACTACGCTTATCCACCCAAGCCTTCTCCACCTCGAAACTCCACCACGGTGGCTGCTCCCAGCTTTTTTTCCTGCCCTGAAACGTTCTGCGCTTGTCACGTCTTATTTTACTCACCACATCTTAATCTACAACTTAGTGACAACTGGCAAGATCGAAGGGAACAGACCAAGGGGAAGACCGAGAAGTAAATACCTGGATGGCTTGGCCACGTGGCATGGTCGAGACAGGAACACTGAGCTGATCCACGACTCTGGTGATCGAGTGAAATAACGAGTCATGACCGCCCACGCTTTCCGGCATGGCACATGATTGATTGATGCACGATTTTTATTTCCTCGGCACATTTCTGAAGTGTCTGCACTTTTTGGATTTCATATAGCGACCATTTTGTTTGACGCCAAATTCATTGGTACATTTATTTATGCGTTTATTATTGAACAAAACAATGTTAATCCAGTCACGCTAAATTTTAACTCAAATAGTGATTGACTTCCATTGAACGGGACAGAAGACAAAGGACAAGACAACGCTTGAGCTGTCAATTGACCTGGAAACGCGTGTGTCATCTGGCAACAGTCAATGGGGTACACATCCTCCAGTTTCACCCAATGGAAACGCGATCGTTTGTTTAAGCGGCACTACGGTGTATTTTAATACCGAAAAGGGTATGTTAGTATGGATTTATTAATTTATTTGTATTCATCCCTTTTAAATGTGATGTTCTAAATGTACGTATTATTCGCGTTTTCTGTTTCCTATTGTATTATTGGTATTTACATTTTCTGAAGGTCTTCAGATCAAATCACCTTTTTTGACTCGGTAACTAACTTCAGTGAACATGTTTAAAAAAATTGGTTTATTTTTTTTTACGCCGTGTCCGGAATTACTGTCAATTAAATTACTATACCCGAAAAAAATCACCACCCTTAACTTATAATTTACAAACTATTGCACCGAATGATGAGTAAAGTATAAGTACTATAAGTTAAAACGTAGTTTATATCAAATTCAAGAGAAATGGGCGAACATTGCAGATCTTATTCTTATCATTGTTATTTATTTGAACATTTATGTGTTGTTTCAGAAATATGTGCGTAAATAAATAGCTCCGAAAAGCATTTCGGTCATCGAAGTGTCTATTCGCAATCGAATTGCAACTGGTCACGTGATTTTGGCAATTGCTTCTGGTCACGTGACGTACGTGACGTCATCGGGACATGTGTTTGACTATATTATTAAGTCTTCAGTTTATATCGTGGTCTTAGTAGCATAGTGGTAAGTATCTCCACCTGACACGCGAAAGACCGGGGTTTGATTCTCCGCCGGGGAGCAATCTTTCAGCTGATTGTTGATTTCTTGGAAAGATTACGCTCAGTAGTTTGCCATTGCTGTCTGAGAACGTCCGGCTCACACACCACGTAAGTTACCAATGCGGCGAGAACCGCTACCGATTCTCGCGCAGGTTATGTTACTCATGAGAATATACAGGATTACAGAGAAAGACGTTAACTCCTAGGCCAGGGAGATTGGCATATTAAACATTACGAACTAAAATATAGAACTCAGAAACTTGACGCTTGTGAATAAAGTGTGCTCTATGGATCTGCGGAAGCTGCCGGGGGGCGCAGACCTCCAGGCAGCGACAGAGTGATCGAGTGTCGGAATCAATGGATCCAATAGATGTCTTTGTTTAACGTGAATTTTATTTGCCAAATGAACTAAAATTGACTAGTGAGCGGGAATAAACGAAGTGTCTAATCGCAATTTGATTACGAATAGACATTTTGTTTAATTCGCAATTCGATTGTGAATAGACACTTTGTTTATTCATAATTCGATTGCATATAAACTCCCTTCGGTCATTTCCCGGTGACTGACAATAAACTGTCAGTCTCTACTTCTAGTCTAGTACTGAAATCATTATACAGTCTTGAAAATAAAACATGAATTGTTAATTGATTAAATGTAACATTAATATAACACATCTTTCTCTTTTAACTTTTATATCATATTTCCAATTGGTGGAGCGAATTCTTGCAATCAACTCACTCCAGTCCATGTTAATGTTATTATGCAGCTCCATCCATGTCCTCTCAATATTATTCCTCGCAGCTTTCTTCCCATCTTGTTACACCTCTTCTAGAAGAGCCTCCTTTCCTTTTGGTTGACTGATTTATTGTTTTCTTTATCTTTAGGCTTGATGATAGTTGGTTGAATTTTGCAGTTACCTTTTTCAATGGGTTGGGACACCAGCTGCAAGCCCAACACTTTTTTTATGATATACTTCTTTATAAAGTTTATTTCCTCTTGCATATGCAAGATTGCAGTGTTACTAATCTTTGCTTCTCTTAGGGGCCTCGTTAATATATGGGCAAAACACACCCAAGCTTGAAATAAATTACTCAGCACTGTAAATGTGATCCTTGCTAAACTTTTCTCCTTGTTTAAAAGTTTGTTTATTACTCAGACACAGCAAGGGAAAACATCCATTTACATCGCTTGCTCAGCCAAGCTAGATTAAAGGAAGCTCTTATGGAAGAAATATGACATATGGAGAAAAGTGTACGGAGTCTAGACTAACCTTTCACCAAGTAAAATCTCCAGAATTGACAAATAGAATGTTAGAACTATGAATGAATTGGAAAAGAAATTATGAAGAAGAGATTAGTGTAGCCATAAAACTTCTGAATGATGGGAAAGCTGCAGAGCTGCTTTCCTTTGCCTCTTTTGCTTAGTGTTTTCCTGAATGCGGCTTATTTATCTTTTTCACTTCTTCAGTGAAGCAAATGCTGCATTTAAAAAAAATGAAAAGTATTTTATGCAATAAGTCGCTAGCATTGAATGTCAGAGGTTACTGATAGTATTGAACCTGTTTTATTGTATGGTACTGATTCATAGAGCGTGCAAACAACAAATTAGGAGCTTAGAAGCAATAGAGATGTGGTTCCTGTTGCAAATACCTTGGACTGCCAGAGTAACAACGATTTACTGGAAGAGGCTAGTTAGTTATCTGTTGAAGTATCCTTGCACTGCTTACATGTTCATGGTGCTCAGATCTTTCCCCCAACATATGCATCAGTATCTAGCGGCTAATAGTTCCATTTCTGTGATGGTTGAGGAGACCATTAATTCTAATGTGCTTCTCGTGTCTGGTCAATGCCAATTCTGTCTCCCAAGTCTCTTATTCCTGTAGATTCACTGAAGTCAAAGTTCTCTGCTCTCCACATTTCTCTTAGGGCATGAATAATGTCAGCACGATCCACAGGCTGGCCCTCTGCAATGGATGCAGAGCATATCGGCTCATTCCTTTCTCTCATATTCTGAGGCGAAGATGGTGACACTATGAACAGTAGACCTCAGCAGCTATTCAATCCATTATCTGCGTGCAGGACCGCCTGGACCCTTCAGACCATGTTCATTGAATCACTCAGAACACAAACACAGGTATAATTCTGTTATTCCAGCCATATGAAAGACTATGTCACTGCCATAACCTCCAATCTTCATGCTACTAGTGGTCATACAGTGAGCACCACTGGCTTCTTGAATGTTTTTATATGCTGAGCGTGCCGTGAACGCCATTGCATTTCTTTGCTGCCGTTTAACAGATCCATCTGTTCAGATAAAGCACATTAAAATCCTCGGAATGTTCACTGATGAGTGTGTTAACCTATGCATTGACAACAGTAGGATTCTGTTCTCTGCACATTCTGTCAAGCTTGACAATACAGGTCAGGCAATTCAGCACTGGAGGCACAGAAGAGGCTAATGAAAGTGGAACATTATTTACAACTATAAGAGCCACCAAAACTTGCTCAAGATGACTACCACGTTATAGACAGACCAGAATAAGTCATTATTCTGCACCTCAGAACAGGACACAATAGATTACGCAACCACATGTATACAACATTCAAAATTGGTGAATCAGCCATGTGCACATGTGGATTGGCGTTGCAGACAGCAGAGCACTTACTCCAAGACTGCCCAAAATACAACATATCTAGGCAAACCATCTGGTCTAGAGAGACGACAGTTGAAAATTAACTCTATGGACCGCTGAGTGAACTAAAAAAGACAGTTAACTTCATATAAGAGACAACATTGCAGTTATAGACATTTCAAGCGAATGAAAGAAGAAGAAGAAAACTGTAAGAAAGAGACAAACTCCATTCTTTGGTTATATTATGAGCAGAGAGGCATTGGAAAACATCGTGACTACTGAAAAGATCTGTGATAATGGAGAAATGATGCTGATAGACTGACTGAGATGTGAGCACAGAGGAATATCATTAGCAGAGTTGATTCAGAGCACCAAGTAGTACTGAGATCTGCGGAGATGCATGAGCTCCAATGCCAGTTGACAGAGCACATGGCTCTGATGATGACCACTTCAGGTTATATGCTCCATAGATTTCTTTTGTGATTTCCTTATGGTTGTGATCTAGTAATACTTAAAGTGACAATATCTCAGTCTTTGTTTTCTTCTCATTTGTCTCTTCTGATGTGTTAGATTGGCAAATAGCTTAAGTAAAATATTATCTATTATGGTTACTATGGATATGATTTGTCTTTTATGATATAATAGGTTTAATTTGTCTTTTATATCATAGGATTGATTTGTCTTTTATGATGTCTTAGATTGGCAAAGAGCTTGAAGTAAAGGAGGACATCTATTATGGTTACTATGGATACTTTGGGAGCTTTGAAGGCTATGGCTGTAGACCCCAAGAAAAGATTAGCCCTTGCAAAGGTGTGTTCTTTTTTTCCCCATTAAATCTTGATAAGCAATTTTGCCTCATGTATTTTTGGAAAAATTAAAAACACTTAAACATTTTTTAGAGTGTAGGTTTTATCTTAAAGATGATAAATGCACAAAACTAGTGAGACCAACACTTGTAATTAGCACACATAGATTAGTATATAAACATCACTCTATACTGGAATTGTTCCTTAAAATATAAATTATGTTGGAACTGATTTTCAATACCAAAACTTGTTTTTTAGAATTGACTGTGTGTGTGCATGCAAATGCACAGAGTAATGTATCTACAGAATGGTAGTTCATGGAAATGATTAATTTGTTAAATGTCTACAAGTAATAGCAAAAACTGACACAATTTTTGGATGCAGTATAACTTAGTTATCGAGTAATAAAATATACCTGTTTGTGTTGAGTATATATTTTGTGTGAATCATTGCAGGATGCGACATGCATTGGTGGACTTGTAATTGTGTTATCCAATACCAATAATGGTGTAATTCAAGAGGCTTTGCAGGTACACTGTGTTTATTGTCATGTATATTCTGTTATATGTTTAAGAAGTTTCTTTTATGTAGGATCCTGGAAGTAAATCATGCATGGTGGCTGAGAGTACCTGCATCAGGCTCTAAGATACTGAGTTCGATCATGTATCATCACAGCAAAAGACCTCTCGATCTCTGGCCATTTCTTCTGCCTCTTGCAGCCCAAGGTGTCTACATTATCCTGTCTCTCTGCCACATGCAGCTCAAGTTGTCTGCATTAACCTCTGTATATCTTCTGCCTCATGCAACCCAAGATGTCTGCATTATCCTGTGTCTATCTCCTGCCTCATGCGGCCCAAGGTGTCTGCATTATCCTGTCTCTATCTTCTGCCTTATGTAGCTCAAGGTGTCTGCATTATCCTGTCTCTATCTTCTGCCTTATGCAGCCCAAGGTGTATGCATTATGTCTATCTTCTGCCTCATGCAGCCCAAGGTGTCTGCAATAACTTGTGTCTATCTCGTGCAGCCCAAGGTGTCTGCATTATCCTGTCTATCTCCTGCAGCTCAAGGTGTCTGCATTATCCTGTGTCTATCTTCTGCCTCATGCAGCCCAAGATGTCTACATTATCCTGTGTCTATCTCCTGCAGCCCAAGGTGTCTGCATTATCCTGTGTCTATCTTCTGCCTCATACAGCCCAAGGTGTCTACATTATCCTGTGTCTATCTCCTGCCTCATGCAGCCCAAGGTGTCTGCATTATCCTGTGTCTATCTTCTGCCTCATACAGCCCAAGGTGTCTGCATTATCCTGTGTCTATTTCGTGCAGCACAAGGTGTCTGCATTATCCTGTGTCTACATTATCCTGTGTCTATCTTCTGCCTCATACAGCCCAAGGTGTCTGCATTATCCTGTCTCTATCTTCTGCCTCATGCAGCCCAAGGTGTCTGCAATAACTTGTGTCTATCTCGTGCAGCCCAAGGTGTCTGCATTATCCTGTCTATCTCCTGCAGCTCAAGGTGTCTGCATTATCCTGTGTCTATCTTCTGCCTCATGCAGCCCAAGATGTCTACATTATCCTGTGTCTATCTCCTGCAGCCCAAGGTGTCTGCATTATCCTGTGTCTATCTTCTGCCTCATACAGCCCAAGGTGTCTACATTATCCTGTGTCTATCTCCTGCCTCATGCAGCCCAAGGTGTCTGCATTATCCTGTGTCTATCTTCTGCCTCATACAGCCCAAGGTGTCTGCATTATCCTGTGTCTATTTCGTGCAGCACAAGGTGTCTGCATTATCCTGTGTCTACATTATCCTGTGTCTATCGTCTGCCTCATGTAGCTCAAGGTGTCTTACATTATCTTGTGTCTATCGTCTGCCTCATGCAGCCCAAGGTGTCTGCATTATCCTGTGTCTATCTTCTGCCTCATGCAGCTCAAGGTGTCTGCATTATCCTGTGTCTATTTCGTGCAGCCCAAGGTGTCTGCATTATCCTGTGTCTATCTTCTGCCTCACGTAGCCCAAGGTGTCTGCATTCCTGCCTCATGCAGCCCAAGGTGTCTGCATTATCCTGTGTCTATCTTCTGCCTCATGCAGCCCAAGGTGTCTGCATTATCCTGTGTCTATCTTCTGCCTCATACAGCCCAAGGTGTCTGCATTATCCTGTGTCTATTTCGTGCAGCCCAAGGTGTCTGCATTATCCTGTGTCTATCTTCTGCCTCATGTAGCCTAAGGTGTCTACATTATCCTGTGTCTATCGTCTGCCTCATGTAGCTCAAGGTGTCTTACATTATCTTGTGTCTATCTCCTGCCTCATGCAGCCCAAGGTGTCTGCATTATCCTGTGTCTATCTTCTGCCTCATGCAGCCCAAGGTGTCTACATTATCCTGTGTCTATCTTCTGCCTCATGCAGCCCAAGGTGTCTGCATTATCCTGTGTCTGCCTCATGCTGCCCAAGGTGTCTGCATTATCCTGTGTCTTCTTCCAGGAATCTTGTTTGCCACATGTCAGTATCTGAGACATGATACTGTTTATGAGTCAGTTGTCTTTGATGTTCAGATCTTGTAGAACAGTATTCATCTTCTTCTTGGTCATTGGTATTCTAAGAATGTTGTAACATTTGTACTCAAAAGCCCTGGTTTGATTCTTTAGTGATTGATCTCAGTAACCCCGGGAAGGTTAACCTTCCCGGGAAGGTTAACCCGGTCAACAAATGCCCGCAGAAGTCGGATGTGTCGGCCTAACGGCGCAAGAACGCAGTTCTGCTGTAAACAGGCACAACGCTTGCATCAGCACTGTTGTTTCACCAAGATCACTACCATCTTATAAAACTAATTCCCGGGAAGGTTAACCCGGTCAACAAATGTCCGCAGAAGTCGGATGTATCGGCCTAACGGCGCAAGAACGTAGCTCTGCTGTAAACAGGCACAACGCAGTCACATCCGGAAAAAAAAAATCCGGATGAACGCAGCAGAAGAAGAAGAAGAAGATCTCAGTAAAGGGCTGGGAATGTTTCTAAAACTTATTAGTATCTAATGTTATCCCACAGACCTCTGATCTCTTGGGTAGTGAGATAGGATATCCAGCTTTTTCAGATAAGTGCTTAAACAGTAGGTCCCATGTGCAAGCTGTTTATGCTAAACATTCCACGAGTTGTAAATCGTAGATTTCGTTGCAACACTGTTACTTGGCAAAACTGTTAGGAAAGAAAACCTAGCCATGGGTAGACAGAACCCATTACTTGTGTTGGAATCCATCTAGAGGAAGCAAACTTTATGTTGGAATCCATCTAGAGGAAGCGATTTTACAAAAGTGCACACTGAAAATCAGAAACGCTGAACTTTGAGGTGTATAACTAGGTGTGGTTGAAGTTGGATGTTTAGAATTAAATATCACAGCCTTGCTGTAAATGGACAGTGTGCAAACATCCTTTTCAGGACCAATGAGGAAGAAGAAGAAGAAATACAAGTGTGCAAGCACACACTTAATTCCATTTTCTTGCATGATCATGTATATGTTTGTTTCCCTAGATACTTCTGTTACTCAGCGAATGTCCAGAAGCAAAATCTATACTAAGGAATCATGTTGGAATGCTGGATCAGTTAGAGAAGCTGTTAAACAGGTAAACTTGTTACATGTAACTTGCATTAAGGACGGTAGAGTTAGTCAACATTGTGTCTGTGAAACTTGAGCTGAGTATTAAACAAATCAAGGACTAAAACAAAGACTGATAGTATTCCTGGTCTTTTACACTTCCATTCACCATTAGTTCATTGATTACTTCACACATCACATAGCTTTTTAAGGAAACTTGAAAGTATTTTAACATGTAGACACTGACTGTAATGATTTGTTTTCTCTTGAATCCTAAAAGCAAAGGAAATATTAAAGAAAAAGAAAAACAACTCCCGAAGCAGGAGTGTGCTGTGAGTCTTTGATGTGTATGACCATCACATTTTGGTAGACCTGAATGTGGAGGAATAAGTGGCAGGTCTTTCCTGCTATCAGCGGATGACGAACTCAGGTGTCAACTCTTCCATGCACACTCATAACATCTCAGTGTAGCTTCCTAATGATTACTCTAACGGATCCAGAAGATGTATAGGGCGACCTTAAGTATATGGAGAATAGAATTAGAAATAATAGGTGAATAATATGGGAAAGCTTGAAGGGACAACACAAGATAGCAAAGGAAGTGATGATTTGATGTGGGATGGTAGAGGATTAAAGGCAAAAGAAGAAGATCAGCTGAGTATACAATTAATTAGGAGCTGAAGACACAGCAAAAGAAGTTAATGCAGTCAGTGATGCATAAATTGACTGTTTACATTATGATCAGTGAACCGGAGCTGACCAAGACAATACTCCCACCTCCAAGTGATGTTCCTGAAAACAGGCTCCATCACTGCATTCTTACATGGTAACAACCAACATCCTTTTCAGAATGGATGAAGATAGAGAATACATGAATGAGGAAGGAAAAGAATGCCTGGAAGGCAGATATTGTACTAGTCCAGGATATTGAATACTGGAGAATAGGATGCACACAAAGCAATACTATATTCTTTATTTTGTCACCACATACCAATGGTTTTCACATATGTACAGGGTGTATTTTTAATGACTGTGGGGTTTTTGAAAATATTGCCGTTCCAAGTTTTGTATTTACCTTTTATGTTGCATGAACTCCGCAGAGGGTGAATACAAAACTTGGAATGGCAATATTTTCAAAAACCCCAGTCATGAAAAATACACCCTATACAAAACATACAACTCGTATTCAAGAAATAATATATTTGTATTTCAGGTTGTTTGGTCCTCTATAGAAGAGTCAATACAGTTCTTGAATAGTGAGATAGAATACTTTTACCTTCTCAATGAAGGGGGGAAAAACAGGAGGTCCTGTGTATAAGTTATGCACATTAAAACGGCTGTGACTGTTGGAAGTCAGTAAGAGTAGGTCAAAAGACCGCTGCACTGGCAGCATTGTTAAAGTAAATCAGCCATGAATAGCCAGAACCTGTTGCTTTGGAATGACATTCGTCTAAAGGAAGTAGTCCTGACCAAAATACATACCGAAGTTGGACACTGACCTCTCAGCTAGAGATAGAGGAGCATAGAAGAAAATAGACAAACAAGTCATAATTGGCAGCTTAAAGTCCCCAGAATTTGTTGTACACTGTTTCAATAAATAAGGCATATATTAATTTATTCAAACTTCTGTACCCCCAGTTGGTTACGAACAATCAGGTGCACAGAACCCAGTAAGATGTAATGGTTCTGTGCCATGGCATTCAGTTTATGCATCTATCATTATGATTCAGCCCTTTTATGCAGGCAGTATCGTCATCATGAATGTTCTCGGGTGGCCTGATCGCTGATCATCTGTCACTGCCCTGTAAAATTAAACAGTAAAAGATCTTTATCCACATTTTGTGTCGCTCAGAGACTTGCGATTTCTTCATTGCAGTATCACAGTTTGCTTTCTAGGGCAGGGTTAATGTCTTGAAGAGAGTCTTATGATGCAAAATACATTTCACATTTGCTTGCTATTAATTTAAGAACATTGTAAATGCTGAGAATGCTACAAGCACAAACACTAAGTTCTGTCGCTTTATTTCACAAGGAGATTAGAAGCTTGCATCAGCACTGTTGTTTCACCAAGATCACTACCATCTTATAAAACTAATTCCCGGGAAGGTTAACCCGGTCAACAAATGCCAGCAGAAGTCGGATGTGTCGGCCTAATGGCCAAAGAACGCAGCTCTGCTGTAAACAGGCACAACGCAATCACGTCCGGAAAAAAAACTCTAGATTAACGCAGCAGAAGAAGAAGAAACTATAATTTCCAAGACAGAAACAATCACTCAAGCAAGAGTTCTCCTTCCTGGGAAATTTTTGAAGATGGCATGTATTTTCCTCAATTTTACGCACCGCAACTTTCTTCTGGGCATTTCCTATATTGGCTGTCTCATTTTATTCTGGTAAGATTTGTATGTTTGTATATCATAGTCGGCATGCTAGGCACAATTTTTGTTAGCATTCTAAATTGAATGTACTTTCCCTCAGGAAGACTAATTTAGGTCCACAAATACCAGCAAGAGGTCAGATATGCAAACATGGCTGCTTTACTGTAAACAGACATAACACAAATACCCTCTCAGCAGTACAAATTATACCAGATGAACCCAGTTGGAGAAGAATGTGCCATCTGTCATTATGTTGTATTAACTATACACATCTGTTTTTGGACTGCCAACAGTCGTTTAGAAGAGGCTAAAGAAAGCAGAACATTATACATAACTATAAGAAAGAGAGACAAACTATTCTTTGGTCATATAATAAAAAGAGAGATGTTGAAGGACATTGTGATGACTAGAAGGATCAGTCGTAGAGGAGACAGACTGAAAGAAATTATGCTGGATGGTCTTTGACAATGGCATGCAGGAATGCCATCGATGTAATTGATCCACAACACCAAGAACTGAGATCTGAGGGGAGACAAGAACTTCTATGCCATTTGCAGGGCAAGTGAGGATGATCTCTTTTTGAATGTGTGTAGATCAGTTTGTCTAATTTTTGGTTATGATAAAGTTTGTGTGTAATATGGATGAAGTGTGTTAAGTTAATCCTGTTTGCTTTGCAGAGGAGAAAAAGGTACTGAGATGAAACACTTAGCAAAACAGCTCCTTTCTAAGCTGTACGAGGACCCCGAACCAGCTCAGACACCATTGAAAGATTCCAGCAATATTTCAAGGTTATTGCCAAGTTAATTACCTTTTTTCTCTTATGTAATATGTTTGGCATTTATAGATCTTCACACATGCGCTTGAGTTAAAAATTAGTTGGAGACTGCACATATGATTGAGTCAGCTATGAATGAATTACCTAAAACCTGTGGAGGAAACACCACCAGTCTAGACCTGATCCCAGCCAGTCTGTTTGCGCTGTGCTGAATTATACCCTGGCTACATCCTAACATGCCTCTTTGCAGATGTGAAGTTTCAGTACTAGTCTTGCACACCTCGATGTCTTCTGAACTTGGAGATGGGGATGAAAGGTTTCCAACATAGTTCCCGTGGAAATGGCATGGTACTGGTTTGGCAGAAAGGTCTCTATCAACCTTACTCTAATTGACGGACACCCTTTTCATGGCTTAAACAACATGAATGCCAATTCATTGGACTAAGTTAAAACTTGATTTTACAGAGTATTCACCAGCCAACCAGCATATAACATTGCTATAATCATGTTAATGAATTATTATAATCATATAATACACATAATATAACCATGTACTATCAAAACGCTGTTCTAATCTAGCAAATTACAACAAAACTTATTATAATACAGAATTACTTAATCTCATGCAAAGACATAACCTTATAACACATTGTAGATAAAGAAATGTTGGCCTTCAGTCAGCAACAAAGTTGCTGATGGTAATGTAAGTCATCTTCTTCTTCTTCTGCGTCCATCCAGTTTTTTTTTCTTTTTCGGATGTGATTGCGTTGTGCCTGTTTACAGCAAAGCTGCGTTCTTGAGCCGTTAGGCCAACACATCCGACTTCTGCAGGCATTTGTTGACCGGGTTAACAATCCCAGATGTAAGTCATCTTACGAGGACCGCCCTCCACAGCAGTGAGGGTTGAGGAGCCTAAACCTACAACCAAGCAACCCAGAGGAAGAGCTGGCTTCCTAGGAAATGAGCGGGAGTAGAGTGCCTTCAACCATGAACGGGGTATGAAGAAGGCAACATGGTGGCAATGGCGTCTGCTGGTGCATAGCGAACCACCAATGTAACAGAGGCAAACTGCCAGGGAATAAACAGGCTTCTCACGATCGAAGCAAAGGTGCGGATAAATTTCCAAGGGCACAAAGCACCTGTTGCACAATGTTCTCCTCCCCGAGGGTGCGAAAAACAACTTGAATCTCTCGATTCAGGGTACTTCTTCTTCTTCTGCATTCATCTGGAGTTTTTTCGGGTGTGATTACGTTGTGCCTGTTTACAGCAAAGTTGTGTTCTTGCGCCATTAGGCTGACACATCCGACTTTTGCGGGCATTTGTTAACCGGGTTAACCTTCCCAGGTGGATTCAGGGTACTAACACGGGGCAGGAAAAAGACACTCAGAGTCATGACCCAGGTGGGTGCACCCCTAGAGAGTGTTTAGAAGGTAAAGAGTTAAAACATTTGGGTAAGGGGGACCTCTTCTGACAATTGAAACCTCCTGTCATGCTTGCAACATGGTGGAGTTTTTATAACTTATAATATAGAAACACATATAATTGTATAATACTGGAAGGCCCCGGTTAACGTTGAGGTTACGTTCTTGGAAACCGCGGCTTTGAGTGAAACGACATATGGTGAAACTATTTCCCATAGAATGAAATGAAATACTGTGTATCATGTAATGTTTATTTTGATGGTATTGATATTATTGGGTAAATAGAGGTGGGTTGGAGGGCGAGTGGTAGAGTTATTGGGACGTAGAGGCATTAAATTCTGCCTCTTCATCTGAGGATGAAACTGTAACTTCTTCCTGCCTCTTTTCCCTGCTTGAACAAAAAATGTGTCCAATGTCTGCTGCACAGCCTGTTTCTTTTTCTCTAAGTAAAGCTCCTTCTACCAGTTGATGGCACTTGTTACTACTCTTGACACTTTGGTGCTCCATTCTCTGTTCGGATCATCCTCATTTATTATGTCCATTGTCACATCAATCAATTGAAAGAATTGTGACAAACGTTCAGCTGTCAACATTCGAGGTGTGGAGGTTGTAGCAGGGTGCTCCTCTTCCTGCTGAGCTCTCTGCACGTCAAGTTGCATTAGGCCCTCATTAGACATCTTTTCTATGTGATGCAAGCAACTCATCAATGGCAGCATTCTCCATCCCTTCAAAGCCAGCTTTAATGGCTAAGTTAGCGAGCAATCTGTCGTCGAATAGCATGAACGTCGTCTAATTCACAAAAGTCATGCATACGTTCTGGCCACAGTTTTCGCTGCACCGCATTCATGCATGCTGATGTTATCTCACTCCATGAATCCGCAATGTTGTCAGTGGCCTTGAAGACGTTGTAATCTTGCCAGAATCCCTTAATGGTAGTCTTACCTTTACCGTCCGTAGTCTTGATGAGCTGTGAGAAAGTGTGACGCAAATAATAACTTTTGAAAGTTGCAATTACGCCTTGGTCCATTGGCTGGATCAATGAAGTTCTGTTTGGTAGTAACACTACACAGCATTACGTAGTTCCTCCGCAAGGGTGTGGCATAGCAGCACAGGTGACGACATTATGGCAGAACGCAGCGACGTAAAGTGAAGTTATATCATACTGTGACGATGACGTTATGCGAAACAATGTAAACCGAAGCGACGTATAGCGGGGCCTTCCTGTATAGAAACATTTTAATAATCTTATAATATAGAAACTGCTATAATCTTCTTCTACACTGTTAGGGTTAGGATAGAATTGTAAGAAAACAGAAATTAGGATCACCTCTAAGAAGAAAGAAATAACACAATAGTTGGATATTTAGTGGTCAGATTATTCTCACTGCACATCGAACCATTTAGTCCACAAGAGCTTTCGTATCTTTCTCAGTGTGTAATGGCTGACACGGGCTCTGTGTTGGTTGACTACTCTTCTTTGGCTCTGCTTAGCGCTCTTGTCTGAATTCACCTCTGGTCAAGGTTGCAGAAATACCACAATGCAACATCAAATTAAATGGGAAAAAATTGCAAACAAGTTAATCATTTCAACTATCTTGAAAAAGTCATAATATTGGACAGAAGATGCACTTATTTAATTAATACACCCTGTATTATAATCATGCAGTATTCAAATACTGCTTTAACCTAAGCAGAATGACAAAATCTACAAGCTTTGTTAAAGTTAAAATATATATTCTTTTGGTGTAGTGTAACCTGATCAAACACCACTGAAACATTTCAGTGTTATTGCTGATTACATTTAAATTCTCTGCCATGGGATAATCATTGTTGATGTTACTTGTATATCTTTGCGTGTGTGTTAAATTTTAATGTTGTCTTTTAGTTGATAACTTCAGTATTCAACATCTTTTAATTATTTGATAGGTATTCCAAAAATAACAGTAATCAGGGCTGGACCACAGGCAAGTCGATTGTCTTGCAGTTGAGGGGTTTTCATGATAAGGTAATCAGATGTATGTCATTAGTGTAGTACACTGACATTCTGTAGGGTGTATTCTCCAATACCCTGTGTCATTTTGTTGGCTTTATGTCTCTGGACACTGGCATTCTGTATGCTGTGTTCATACACTGCGTCATTTTGTTGGCTCTATGTCTCTGGATACTGGCATTCTGTATGCTGTGTTCATACACTGTGTCATTTTGTTGGCTTTATGTCTCTGGACACTGGCATTCTGTACGCTGTGTTCATACACTGTGTCATTTTGTTGGCTTTATGTCTCTGGATACTGGCATTCTGTACGCTGTGTTCGTACACTGTGTCATTTTGTTGGCTTTATGTCTCTGGACACTGGCATTCTGTACGCTGTGTTCATACACTGTGTCATTTTGTTGGCTCTATGTCTCTGGACACTGGCATTCTGTATGCTGTGTTCATACACTGCGTCATTTTGTTGGCTCTATGTCTCTGGATACTGGCATTCTGTATGCTGTGTTCATACACTGTGTCATTTTGTTGGCTTTATGTCTCTGGACACTGGCATTCTGTACGCTGTGTTCATACACTGTGTCATTTTGTTGGCTTTATGTCTCTGGATACTGGCATTCTGTACGCTGTGTTCGTACACTGTGTCATTTTGTTGGCTTTATGTCTCTGGACACTGGCATTCTGTACGCTGTGTTCATACACTGTGTCATTTTGTTGGCTCTATGTCTCTGGACACTGGCATTCTGTACGCTGTGTTCATACACTGTGTCATTTTGTTGGATCTATGTCTCTGGACACTGGCATTCTGTACGCTGTGTTCATACACTGTGTCATTTTGTTGGCTCTATGTCTCTGGACACTGGCATTCTGTACGCTGTGTTCATACACTGTCATTTTGTTGGCTCTATGTCTCTGGACACTGGCATTCTGTACGCTGTGTTCATACACTGTGTCATTTTGTTGGATCTATGTCTCTGGACACTGGCATTCTGTACGCTGTGTTCATACACTGTGTCATTTTGTTGGCTCTATGTCTCTGGACACTGGCATTCTGTACGCTGTGTTCATACACTGTGTCATTTTGTTGGATCTATGTCTCTGGACACTGGCATTCTGTACGCTGTGTTCATACACTGTGTCATTTTGTTGGCTCTATGTCTCTGGACACTGGCATTCTGTACGCTGTGTTCATACACTGTCATTCTGTTGGCTCTATGTCTCTGGACACTGGCATTCTGTACGCTGTGTTCATACACTGTGTCATTTTGTTGGCTCTATGTCTCTGGACACTGGCATTCTGTACGCTGTGTTCATACACTGTGTCATTTTGTTGGCTCTATGTCTCTGTACACTGACATTCTGTTGGCTGTAGGTCGCTTAACACTTTCAAGAGAATATGTTTACTGTGAAAATAAAATGTTTTAATTTATCACTTAATAGGAATCTTACAGTGCAAATCAAAATGTGTTTGCTTAGGTTTGATGAAATTAGAGATGATTTATGGTTGATTCAATTATAGATGATTTATGGTTGATTGAGTTAGAGATGATTTAGGGTTGGTTGATTTAGAGATGGTTTAGGGTTGATTGAATTAGAGATGATTTAGTGTTGATTGACAGTAGGTTGTAAGCATTTGGAATGAAGCATGTATAGTGGTCCTCAAAAACAAAAACAAAGAATAAAAGCATAAAGAATGGATTGCACTGAAACCTTTTAAAAATGAAAGTATATAAACATTTTAAAGTAGGTCTAAACAAGATCAAAACCAGAGCTTCTGAAATCAGAACCCATGGAAAAATACACTGATGCAAGTAAAAATATTAGAAAGTACATAAATGTGGATATGAGACAATATTGGATGGCCTAGCAGGAGGGGCAGAAGTAGCAGTAGCAAAAGAAAACACACAGACATTTACAGCACCACAGGGAAAAAAGCAGGAAATTATAGTCAACCAAGTGGACTGATCAAAAATAGTAATAGAACACTTCTATCAATATTAAAGATCAAATGAACAGATTGGTTGATTACTTTGAGGAACTCCTGAATAGACCAGTTCCCAAACACACACATACCACACTCCACCCGTCCCCACAATTTTACACATCACGTTGTAGACAGGAAGTGGTGTGGCTGTTGACTAACAGAATTATTGTTTTATTTTACACATTCAGTTATAGACAGGAAGTGGTGTGGCTGTTGACTAACAGAATTATTGTTTTATTTTACACATTCAGTTATAGACAGGAAGTGGTGTGGCTGTTGACTAACAGAATTATTGTTTTATTTTACACATTCAGTTATAGACAGGAAGTGGTGTGGCTGTTGACTAACAGAATTAATGTTTTATTTTACACATTCAGTTATAGACAGGAAGTGGTGTGGCTGTTGACTAACAGAATTATTGTTTTATTTTACACATTAAGTTATAGACAGGAAGTGATGTGGCTGTTGACTAACAGAATTATTGTTTTATTTTACACATTCAGTTATAGACAGGAAGTGGTGTGGCTGTTGACTAACAGAATTATTGTTTTATTTTACACATTCAGTTATAGACAGGAAGTGGTGTGGCTGTTGACTAACAGAATTATTGTTTTATTTTACACATTCAGTTATAGACAGGAAGTGGTGTGGCTGTTGACTAACAGAATTATTGTTTTATTTTACACATTCAGTTATAGACAGGAAGTGGTGTGGCTGTTGACTAACAGAATTATTGTTTTATTTTACACATTCAGTTATAGACAGGAAGTGGTGTGGCTGTTGACTAACAGAATTATTGTTTTATTTTACACATTCAGTTATAGACAGGAAGTGGTGTGGCTGTTGACTAACAGAATTAATGTTTTATTTTACACATTCAGTTATAGACAGGAAGTGGTGTGGCTGTTGACTAACAGAATTATTGTTTTATTTTACACATTAAGTTATAGACAGGAAGTGATGTGGCTGTTGACTAACAGAATTAATGTTTTATTTTACACATTCAGTTATAGACAGGAAGTGGTGTGGCTGTTGACTAACAGAATTATTGTTTTATTTTACACATTCAGTTATAGACAGGAAGTGGTGTGGCTGTTGACTAACAGAATTATTGTTTTATTTTACACATTCAGTTATAGACAGGAAGTGGCGTGGCTGTTGACTAACAGAATTATTGTTTTATTTTACACATTCAGTTATAGACAGGAAGTGGCGTGGCTGTTGACTAACAGAATTATTGTTTTATTTTACACAGAGCGACAGAGATTTATGTGCCAGATTACTGCTGAAGACTAAAGGTGTTATAAGCATAACGTTTGATATGAGCAGAAAACGATGCATCCTGCGTACAAAGTTTGATGTAAAACCAGAGGTAATTTCACTTGCATTGATTCTGCAGTCATCAAATGTTAGTTAGTTAGTTAATTAGTTTTTTGACAGATCATCCTCATTGCACATCGAACCATTCAGTCCATAAGTGCTTGGATCCCCTCCTCAGCAAATCCCGCAGCGTGGAGCAGCTAACGACACCAGTTCTGTGCTAGTCTATCAATCTTCTTTGGCTTCCTGCGTAGTGTTCTTGTTTGGCCACACCTCTTTTAATTTGCTGTTCTCGCAGTCTGACCATGGTTGTAGATTTCCAGCCATCACTTGGTTCTCGCAAAAGTCTTTCTTCTCGTAGTGCATTCAGAATGTCAGCCTGGTCCATGGCGCGTCCGCCCTCCACATTAGCCATACCTGCGAGCTTGTCAGCCAGCTCATTTCCTTGTACTCCCGCATGCCCTGGCACGAAGATGAAACTAATCTTTGCCAGCTGAGGCCACTCCAGAGACAGCAACCACTCTCTTCGGATCCACCCCATCTCTATCTTGAGCATGCTCACTGAGTCGCTAAGGACACATGCCCTAGTGAATGTCTGTGTCTTGAGCCATGTTATTGCTTTACTTACTGCCATGACTTCCATAGTCAGGCTACTTGTGGTCTCAACTGAATGAATGAAAAGTTAATTTTACTTAATTGGTTGTAGCTGCAGTGAAAAGAGATAATTTTACTTGCTCTGGTTTTGCTTTGTCACTAGAAGTAATTTTACTTACAGTAGAAGTATCTTTATTTGCACCTGGTGTAGTTACAATCACAGAAGGTAACCAGAGATTAACCTGATTTTTGTTTTGTTTGAATTCGGCACTGTTTAATTAAGCAACTATTTAGACAGAATTCCTGTATATTATTTTGTTTATGAGAGAGGGAGAGAGATCATAAGTGTACTTGTTTAAACTAAACTTAACTCTTGAAGATCTCCATTTATTTTCCTGTGACCAATGTTTTTATGTTTTGGAGAAAGACAGACATTAAATTAGAGGAGAATTGATGTCTGGAGCTTTTTAAAATGTTGTTATGCTTCATAGGTTCTAGCAGCTTCAGTAGCAAAATCAATGACAATGACAGCTCAACAAGTTGTGAAAAATGAGAATGGCGAAGAGGTGAGTTGTGTGAAGGTATTGTTGTTGTCTGCTGTTTGTCATTTAAAAAAAAAAAAATGTGCAGCATCTATTTTGATTAATTTTAGAAAACATAAATGTTTACACTTTGTTGATTTATTATAACAGAATCTACATTTAGTAGATGCAGTCCAATAAAATTATGTCAATTTCAATGGGAAAAGAATTTTGAAGTGCTGTATACTGTTATATGGAAGTGAAACATGGATAATAAGCAGGCAAGCTGAGAAACATCTACTGCCAATGGAAATATGGTTTCTGTGGAAAATGCAAAGAATACCATGGGCAGATTGAAAAAGTCTTACAAGAAATAAATGAAAACCGTAAACTGATTTGAGAAATGAGACATAGATAGTCAAGATTTGTTAGGCATGTTATGAGAAGAAATAAACTAGAGAACTTGGTGACAATTGACACATTTGAGGGGCAAAGAACAAGGGAAAGTCAAACAGATAAATATCTGGATGGTTTGGCCACATGGCATTTTTGAGACAAGAACACAGAGCTGATCTAGGACTGGTGTTTGTGTGAGATTGTGAAACATGATCCCCCATGTTTATCTGCATGACACATTATGGTTATGATTTGTTATCAGTAATTATTAACTAGCAGTGCTGCCTTAGTTTATATACTTGGGTTCTGTTGTCAGTGACTGACTTATTATGGATACAACCATAGATCACCACACTGACAAAGCTACAGCCATTTTAACACATCTCACCTAGCAAATATAGAGATTCTAATAAAATTAATTTAAATTTAATGAAAAATCACTTTCATCAAATTTAAACACTCCTTCTGCCAAATGTAAACCCTCTTTTTTTCTACTGGTTTCATACAGTCCTGGTTTCTCCTTTGTTTTCACATTAGGCGTACCGTTAAAATGATGGATCTATTATTCAGCTATCACGAGTCATAAATTAATAGTTCTTAGGTTTTTTTTTTAATGTAGCATATCCCGTACAGGACGTTGCAGTCAACATCAGCCTTTTTCAGCTGCTGTTTATGTACTAGGCAAGTTTTACGTACAGTAGTTTGCCATTGCTTTCTGAACAACCGGCTCCCATACCAACACGTTATAACACAACGTGACATGGTCTGCTGCACAAATCGGTCGCAGCTGACTTTTGAACGCCTGGTAAGTGGCTCACAAACCGCGTTCGCAAGCCTTTGGCCCCAGAGACTGGTAGTTCTTAGGTAGCCGCAGTCTAATAAGTTGGTTAAAGCTGAAAGTAAACACAAATGATCTATTCAGTTGTAGCAGGCGGTGGTGGTGTTTGATACTTAGCTTCTCTATCCAGTCAAACCTGGTGACAGGCTGTGTGACACTATTTTTATCTGAGAGATGGATATTTTCTTCTTTTGCACATAGATTCATGTGCCAGAATGTGTTTGTTTTTTTCTCAAGATTTTCACCAGTTATGTGGGGTTTCATGGAATTGAGCTGAAACCTTTCTTGAGTTTTTCATTTGCATCTGGTGGATTTGAAGCACCATTGTGCATTATAATAATTCAGTGTTTTATTATTTGTGCTATATTTTTGTTTGAAAACTTACATACTGAATCACCATTTATATTTTTTGTTCAGTTTCAGACGTAAGTGGTAAATCCAATGTATTCTTTATTATCCATGCTGAAATTTGTTTTGGAAATATACATACTAAATCGCCATATATTTTTCGTGTGACATTTCAGTCCCTTATAAATTTCAACTTAAGTGGACAAACCAGTGGCTGCAATAAAGATCAAGAAAGCCTACCTGACTACTTGTCTGATGACTCTGAATTGACAGTCGAAGACAACGCCGTGAAAAAGCCTACTGAAGAAGACAAGAAGCGGTCGGCGACATGGTTTTCTGCTGCTGCTAACTTTCTGACAAATTCTTTCTACTGGTGATACAAGCCTTGTGTTGGTTATAATGAAATATTACTTTGCATGTTGCTGTGGTTTAATATGGTTTCACTTCACATATTCAAATATTTGCTTGGGGTCAGATTTATCAAATTATTTATTTGTGTGGTAGGTTTCTTTAGGGTAGAGAAGAAAAGTGATTAGGATGGGGAGGGTGGTTAAGTATCTGAAAACGACCTGGACTACACACTTGCATTAGCAAGTAAAACATCCAGGCTGACACCAGTGATGGTAAATACATTTCATAAGGATTGTTTCTTTTTATTATAAAACATTTAGAGTTTTTCTCTCTCTCTCTCTCTCTCTCTCTCTCTCTCTTTCTGTATGTGTGTTATGTCTACACGTACAGGCACAAACACACAAAATAGTATTTAGAGAAAAGCATGTTTTCAACAAGCTACAGAATCATAGATATAAATAAATGGGAAATGATAAGCTTTTCAAAATAGAACTGCCTTGTGTTAGTATGTTTCTAGTTGTTTCTATATCTTGCTAGTTTTCAGTGTATTTTGTATTGGTTTCTGAATAAGTAATTTTATGGTAATTCCTAACCACATATAATAATAATTGACTGAACATGCTGCTGAGTGTCCTTTTATATCCTGTATTCATTAGAGAGTTACAATGGGTGTTAAATGACAACACGTGCAGAGTCTGTATACTGAAATCACTCATTATAACTGTGTCTGCGAGTGTTGGGCAATGATTAATAAAATTATATGGAAACCAGGCGATGCTTGACCAGAATTTTGAGAACATCGTAGCTGAGAAGAAAACCATCCACCATGCATCACTTTCACCATTAGTCAGAATGTTACTCTTCCCTTTCTGAAATTGATGTGAAAGGTCCAGATAGTATTTCCAATCTATCATTTTTATATTGCTACATATACACACAGTGGCTGGCATGCATTCCCATCAGCCCAGTTGTTGTGTTTTCATACCCCCAATGAGATGTATTATTTGAAATAATTGACCTGTGCTGCCAGGTTGATCCAGCTAAAATGGGTACCAGGGTGTGCTTTGGAAAGTAGAGGCAGCATGACATCACATCCCGTAGTGCTTATTGCTCTATACAAATATCAGATCAGCACTATATACCCAATATGCCTCAACACAGGAAATTGTGTCCTTTATTTAAAACTTGAAGTATAATAGAAATATAAAAGGAGGTCATTTTTTGGCCACAGTATGAGAAGATAAGTCCTTGTCCTTGAACGTTAGACAGTTACATGGCATGTTACATAGAATCAATTTTACCATACAGCTGCAAATCCTGGACAATTAGTAAACGGGAAAACATCTATGAAAGCCTTCGTGATGTGGTTTTATAGAAGAATGTTGAAAATTAATTGGACAGCCAAATAAGCGATCTTGACATTTTGAGGGAAGCTAAGTCGCAAAAATAACTTATCAAAAAGAAGCAGTCATAATTTTTTGGCCACACTATGAAGAGACCAAAAACTGGAACATGTGACGACCGGAAAAATCTATGGAAAGAAAAATATGGGATGACAGCGTGAGAAAATTCTTGACAGTCTTGTGTCAAGGCACAGAAGCGAGTCAACACATGAATTGATCCATGCCATCGGAGATCGCAATTTGTGAAGGGGCATGATTGCCCACATCAGCCGGCAAAGCAATGGATGATGAATAGAAGAGAAAACTGGAACATGTGACAATTGGAAAGAGGGTTAGAGGAATGCAGAATGACAAGATTCTTGACAGCCTTTTTTCATGACATGGAGAGTTGTCAGTACATAAATTCATACTTGCCTGATGGATTCGCTAGCCAAGAAATATTCCTTTACGTAATCACTGGGATACTTTTTCCACCCTTGATGATGATCACACAGTGAGCTTTTAATTCAAACTTTCCACGTTATGGATTCGCTAGCCAAGCAGGATTCCATATCGGTGCCACTGGCACACTTTTTCCTCCCACATACCTGTGGCAGGTCAAGGACATTCTTCTTCTTCGTACACCTTCAGATGTCAACATGGATATAGTTAAAGAAAGCAGTCAACTGTGGCTGGTTGACATCTCCATAGTGTTTGTCTTTACATGAAGTGGGTGTAGGCCAAAATAATTGTCTCTATTCTGCTTATAACGGACACTCCTGCAGCAGATGTCAAGCCAATTCCCCAATTAAATTCATCAGTATTCCCTGTCTTTGGTTTATTGAACAAGTGTCGGTGCAGATTCTGAAAACTGCAACTAGTTCACTTCAGTCAATTTGAAAAAAGAGCTTAAGAGTCGACAGGGTCGACTTCATTGCACCGGGTTGTATCCCATATGGCTCGGTCTCTTTCCTTAGCTCGGAAAGGGTCGCACAAAGCACGAACTCCGTAGCTTTTAGCGACGACCCACAGGAGTCTCCAAAACATTTAACTCATAAACCGAAGGGCGCGGCCCGGAATCGAACCAACAACCTTCGGAACATGAGTCAAACGGCTTGACCACTTCGCCACAGAGACTCCCAAGTCAAGTTGGTAATATGCATCATCTTTCTGGGTGGTCTGGATGCTCTGATTCCCACTTGGTTCTACAAATGAGTCTTATAAACCTCTTTGCCTTACCATAGGTTATGCCTGTGTCAGGCTGAGGTAGTTGTCCGCTTTCCTTTGCTAGTCTGTCAGCGCCTTCATTTTTCCAGGTATATTGCAATAGTGGGGGGATCCATTGTATTACAACTGTGAATTTCTGACATATACCACTGGAGTGCTGCTCTTAGGTCTGCATTGATCTGGAACCTAAGAGTAGCTGCACTACTGCTGGCATAGCTCTTTGGGTCATTGGAACACACAAACCCTTCTATCACATTAAGGTGGATTGCACATCATTTTTCCCCCTTTCGCTTTGAACTCTAGCTTAGTCCATGCTGGACTGATTTTTGCGTGTGGCCACCTTTACCTGTTCCTCACCATCAGGTGACCCCACTCCGACTTCTGAGGTGCTTGTAATTTATGACCCAAAGTCAAGAACGGGAAGTCATTTTAGTCCAACTGACCGGTGTAGATTTGAACCCACTACCTCTCTCTCTCTGGCCTAGGGGTTAACGTTTTTGTCCGTAATCCCATATATTCTCGTGAGTAGCGTAACCTGCGTGAGAATCATTAGTGGTTCTCGCCACGTTGGTAACTTACGGGGTATGTGAGCAGGTCGCTCAGAAAACAATGGCAAACTACTGAATGTAATCTTGCCTAGTACATCAACAGCAGCTGAAAAATGCTGATGTTGACTGCAACATCCTGTAAGGAATATGCAAAGAAAAAACAACTCACCATCACCTCACACTGGAAGAGGGACATTGATATGTTTGACTTGTAGACATTACACCAGGATCAGCATCACATTCCACTCGCACAGCAACAATATGTCACAGGAAGAGGTGTTTTTTATTTCACATAAAAGAATACACAAAGCAAAGAGGGTATCACCAGACCACAAAACAAAACGCCATATTTGCATTAACAAGAAATTTAGATCATAAATTATATAAAAGTGTAGATCCAGAGCACTGTAGTAAAAGGTAAAATTAAGCTGAAACCCATGGTATACATAACTTGTTACAAATATGGAAAACTACAATGTTCCAGAAACAAAAGAACAATTTATAGTCATCATCCTGCGTTCTACTGATCGGCATGGGCTGTCATGGATCGCCATCTCATATGATCACCCGTCTTGGATCAAGTTTGTGTCCTTGTCCCAATTATGCCATCCAGGTTGTTATCTCTCTGTCTTGTTCATTTCCCGTCAATTCAGACATTTGAGGCAACATTTTCAAGTTTAATTTCCTAATAACGTGCCAAAATATCTTGACTGTTTATGTCTAATTTCTGTGATCAAATTATGATTTTCATTTGTTTCTTGCGAGATTTCCTTTCATTTCCCCCCCCCCCCCCCCCCATTTTTTGTTGTTGGTCAGTTTATGGTATTCTTTGTATTTTCTCCAAACACCACATTTTCACTGCCATTAGATATTTGTCTGCTTGTTGTCTATGTTACAATATATGTAGCATCAGTCTATATATAGCATTTAAAACACTTTTTTCTCACTGCAATTCACAGCCTTCTGTTGGTGTTTTCCATCTTGCAAAAGGCTACCTTTACAATAGCAAACTGTCTGGTCACCGCCTCTCTGAGTACTAGGTTCTGCAACAGTTAGTGCCATGGGGCAGGTACCCGCTATTGACGTCAACAAAAACATGGAGAGAATCCTGGAACCCAAAAGCGTACGGAATCTAGGATACAAGTTGTGAACGCAGAAACGTCACTAGACTACAGGTGTTTTTTTTTGCTGGAGTTCGCAATGGCAAGTTGTGTGTACACTTTCGAATCAATTGTGGCAAGGACAAAGTGGTGGCTAACAGTGGTTTGATAGAAGATCAGTGGATGGATGACACGGACAGGAAAAGGGATGAAGCAACGATGATGTCACGGAATGTCGCCGTCGACTGAAAACCCGTTGGGCACAGATTATCTAGACCAGTGGTTCTCAACTGGTGGGGAATTCCTCCCCTAGGGGGGAATTAAGATTATTTCAAGATCGCATTAATACAAGAACCAGTTACTTGATATTGTTTTTCCCTCTAAATTTTATGGTTCTGTACTTCTCGCCCTAATGAAATTCGTTTTATAACGTAAGTAGACCCGCAAATCACGTTTTATGTAGATGTCTAGACTTGTTCTAGTATGTGTTATTAAATTTAGCTTCCATTTTTATGTATACTGTGTAAAACAGGGGGGGGGGGGGATTTATAGGGTGGAAATTCGAAAGGAGGGGGATGTCGCTCTGAAAATATGGTAAAGGGGGGGGGGGGCATGGGCCAAAAAAGGTTGAGAACCACTGACCTAGACAGATTGATCGGACAGCGTCACAAGTGATGAAGAGATGAAAGGGAAGAATGAAGGTGACTAATGACTGAGAAGGAAATAGGGTGAGTATGTTAACATGTTAGATATTTATTAATTAACTCTATCGCTGGCTTGGCAACACAGGCTCTTTAGAGAAAATATCAAGATTGTGACTGTAACCTTGGGCTGTGAAATAAAGCAGCGATTTATTTCTGATGTTCAGCAAGAGTCTACATTGTCATTCATTGCCCGTTCCGGCTCCACCTCATTTACAATTATTTGCTGTTGATCCTTTGAGCCGTGAAATTGACTTACCGTTGATTCATTCATGTTAAGCTGCAGAATCGCGGTTTGGCAGTTAGCAAAGTTAAAGTATGGAAAACTGCTGGCAACAGGTTGAAAGCATTTGGAATAAACCATGTACAGAAGTCTTTGGGAAATGAGAAATAAAACAAATCATGAAGATGGCAGAATAGACCGAGAAATCAAAAGCAGATGTGCTTGTACATCAACTATCACCCATACTGAAATATCCAAATAGGTATGTCCATAAAACGACAGATAATAATTAGCTTAGTCACACCAACCCTATGCTACAATTGTCAAACTTGGACATTATCCAAATCACACTTACGCAACATCAGTATCTGTGAGATGAGATGCTTGAGGAGAGCTGTCACCTTAACTATCCGAGACTAAATAAGATATATCAGACAGTGGGATCAACACCTTTTGCCATATACAGTATATTAAAAGGCAGAAGATCAAATGGTTCGGCCATCTCGTCAGAATGCAACATCACCAACTACCAGCACTGCCCTTACATCAAAGAAAATCTGCTGTGAGAGCAAGAGCATACCCGAGAAGAAAATGGACGGACACATCAAAGTCACTATCTAATGCCACCCATTGGGTGTAGGAGCGCCAATTATGCAACCTCATGATGCTTGACGGCTCTGACAGTTCTGTGCTTGTGGTCATTCAATACAAGCATATCTTTCAGAAGTTACAACTTTAGGCATGCTTTAACTACTCTTTCATAGTCTTCATCTCGAATAGTTTTGATATTGTTACTGATCGCAGTTATGAGACTGTTCTGCCACAAGTGGACTGTAAGACATGGTTTAAGGTTAAGCGCCTCTTATTTAGGACATGTTACTGAGAAAGTAATAAATCAATCAACTCAGAGTAATAAACACTGGGGATAAATGATCCAATCCTATATTGTACAATTCGACAAACACCGGTGCAGTATAATGTAAATATACAGGAAAAATCATTAAAACAGTACAGAGAGTACAAGTATTTGGACAGTGTATCCACAGAGGATGGAAAGCTATATAAGAGATAGAAACAAATATATAGAAAGCAAACTATCAAATAGCACCTATTCTAAATCATCTAAATAACATGCAAACCAAAAAAAAAAAAAAAGCTGATAGGTGTTTCTTCTTCTTCTTCTTCGTTCATCCGGAGTTTTTTTTCGGACGTGATTGCGTTGTGCCTGTTTACAGCAGAGCTGCGTTCTTGCGCCGTTAGGCCGACACATCCGACTTCTGCGGGCATTTGTTGACCGGGTTAACCTTCCCGGGGGTTTCTTAGGACGTTAGACTCTCACTGTTGTGGTGTTAAATCCCATCCCAGCTGGCCCATATAGAACAGCCAAAGGCATCCTGGTCGGCCCTCAAGGGAAGGCAGGGGCAGACCATGGGCATTCCCCGCCATCCAAGGAGGCTTCCATAATTGCAGAGCCATCACACACCGCTCTGGTACTGGGCTCACCCAAGGAATCGTCACGTCCTGCACATGGCTGCTTAGCCTCACTTCCGTATATTGGGCCTTCCGTTCACCATAGGCTGATATTCCAGAAGCCAGAAGAATGCAGTTTGCAGATGACATCCACACAGTGAGCTTTCGATTCGGACTTTCCACGTAATGGATTTGCTATCCAAGCAATATTCCATTTTGTGCCACTAGGACACTTTTTCCACCTTTTATGAAGCCCACACAGCGAGCTTTCGATTCGGACTTTCCACGTAATGGATTTGCTATCCAAGCAATATTCCATTTCATGCCTCTGGGAGGCTTGTGTAACCGACATGCCTGTGGTAATGAAGTGTGGCAGTCTAAATACTTCTTCATGTACATTTAAATGTCAATCTGAATACAGTTAAAGTAAGCTGCAGTCGACTTGAGCTTGTTGATATCTCCATAGAGCTTGTCCTCGAATGAAGCAGGTGTGGGCCAAAATATCTTTCTCTGTTCTGCATATATTGGGCACTCTTGCAGCAAATGTTTAGCTGTCATTTTACCAGTTCCACAATTACATTCATCTGTATCTCCTATCTTTAGTTTGTTGAACAAGTGGTATTTCAACCTGTTGTGTCCTGTGCGGAGTCTGAAGATTGCTACTTGTTCTCTTCGGTCGAGTTTGTAATATGCATCATCCTTCTGGTGGCCTGGATGCTCTGATTCCCATTTGGTTCTATAAGTGCTTTTTATCAACCTCTTTGCCTCATTATAGGTTATGTCTATGTCAGGCTGTGGTAGTCGTCCGCCCTCTTTTGCCAGTCTGTCAGTCTCTTCATTTCCAGGTATACTGCAATGTGATGGTATCCACTGTATTACAACTTTTTTTGATTTCTGGCATAGACCATGGAGTGCTGCTCTTAGGCCAGCTATTTCTGTGCTGTTATTGCTCTTCAGTATTGAGACAGCTGACTTTGCATCTGTAAAGATAGCTATTTGCGTCTCTTTATTTTCCTCCATCAAGAGCATTTCTGCTGCAGTTTTCAGAGCCTCTACCTCCGCTTTGAAGTTACTTGAAAACTTTCCAGTTGCCACTGAATGTGTTTTTTTTTCACTCCATTTTTTAAATTGAGGAGAATTCCTCCTCCTCCATTCTCTACTGAATTTTTGGCTGATCCATCTGTATATGCATGGGTCCAATTGCTGCTTGGGTAATGTTCTTTTATGTAGTTTAGGGTTATTTCTCTTCTTTCGGTTTCATGCTGAGTGTTCTTTTTCTCAATACCAGGAATGTTTTCTATCATCTCAGGCAGTAGCTGCTGTCTCCAAGCTGGGAACTTGTCTGCATTGTAAATGGGTTTGACTGTTGATATGTTAAGTATGGGATCTGCCCTAATCTTTCGTTTTGCAGTTTCTACAAAGTTGCTACGCTTCAGTCTTCCCTTTCCAAAACCACTAAACCTTTTATACATAGGGTGGTCTGTCAATCTTCTAAATTTTCAGCTTGTTGCTGGGCTCTGCTATCTCTTCTATCCTGCATTGGTTGTAAACAAGTGATCTTTTCTAGTTCATTAATAGGCGTTGTCTTCAGGCTTCCAGTTATGATTCGCATTCCTTGGTTTTGGACTCTACTTATTTTGTTAAAGTTTGACTTAGCTGCTGTTGCCCAAGCTGCAATGCCATATTCCAGTACTGGCCTCACCCGTCCAGTATATAAATTCTTGAGAACTTTCTCATCTGCTCCCCACGTTGTACCAGCAAGCTTTTTCATGATTGCCATTCTTTGCCTTGCTCTTGTTCGATTTTTCTCAACCTGTGTCTTCCATGTCAGGCGACGATCAAAGGTGACTCCTAGATAGTTTGGATTTTCTTCATGGCGCAATATTTTTCCATTCAATACCAGCTTAGGTTGCTGAGTTTTAGTTGAGAGGGAGAATACTGTGCATGTTGTTTTCTCCTCACTTATCTTCACTAGCCATGATTTTGACCAGTCCTCTAGCGCTAATAGGGCTTGCTGTATTCTGCTGTTAGCTGTACTAATATATTCTTCAGATGTCCATATGGCTAGGTCATCTGCAAAGGATCATGTGTGTACTCTGGCTGGAAAATTTTCCGTGATGTCGTGTATATATGCTAGGAATAATGTTGGTGAAAGAACTCCTCCTTGGGGGACACCTTGCTCCAACAGCATCATTTTGCTGGTTTGTCCTTGTACTTTTGTCCTGGCAGTTCTGTTCTCAAGGTAGTGGCTGATCCATTTGTACATTTTCCCACAAACATGCATTTTTTGCAGTTTTACTTTCAGTCCTTCCTTCCATACTTTATCAAATGCTTTTTCTAAATCTATCCAGACCGCTAGTGTGTGCTTTTTCTCTTGGAAGGCATCCTCTATTTCCTGAGCTATATAGGTTATTTGATCTTCAGTGGATCTGTACTTTCTGAATCCTGCTTGGTGAGGTGTTAAGAGTTGGTTTTCTTCCAGATGCCATGTTAGCCTGCCATTGATAATGCGTTCCATTAATTTTCCTACACAGCTAAGAAGACTGATAGGTCGATAGCCATTTGGTTTTTCCAGGTCTTTTCCTTTCTTTGGGACTGGTATTAGTATAGCTTCCAGTTGCCATTGAATGTGTTTTTTTCACTCCATTTTTTTAATTTAGGAGAATTCCTCCTCCTCCATTCTCTATTGAATTTTTGGCTGATCCATCTGTATATGCATGGGTCTGTCATAGTCTTGCTCGTATCTAGATAACTAAACTTGGGTTCATACAAGCAACAATAAATCTGTTCGTTATGAGATCGAATATTTATTGTATCTACATATACAGTATGCGTTGGCGCAGTGGGTAAACAGACCCGCGCTATATTACATCTGTCAAATAGGAAACATCACACACATAAGTATCATTTAACAGTCTAGCAAACTATCTAGCCTATGTCTATATATCTATTGATATCTATAGAGTCCCTCAAAGGCAGGCCCTGTTGCCTCTCTCAAGTCCATTCGTCCTCTGCCGGTCTCCGCGTGTCCTAACTCGACACGGGCGGTAACTCTGTCCGAGTTCCTCGTGGACCCTGCATTAGGCGGGCCACATCAGTGTCCACGGAATCATGGACTTGGTGACCATCTCTATCTAGAAGGTTCTAGATTACTTGGGTCCTGCTTGACTCAATGGTTTCCCTTGGGCTGGAATTGCAGCCCTTTACTAGATATGCACGTGAGGCGGTGACAGGATCCCCCCTCCCCCGTGATATGATTGGTTGTTGGGAATTAGATCCGTTCTAATTCTGTCACCGACTCACCTACAGTTGGTGTTGTAGTTTGGTGGATAGTAACCTGGCAACCTACCTATTAGCACTAAAAACTCATGTATTCTACCATACAACACTTGTCTGATTTGGTGCAGAGATCCCTGTCTCTCGTGTGCTTAAATATGCTTATCAGACCGAAGTTACGTGGCATTTTAGTAGTTGTATTTACAACTTGCCCTTCTCATAGTACCCAAAATGGTACCCAGACAAATAACCCCTATATAATAGAGGGTTAACAAGACCGAAGTCTTGGCTAAATAAGTACACCTTCAAATCTTGATCTGTGTGTGTATTTCTATACACTTTTACTCCCGTATGTTATATAATGCTAAATATGTAGTTACCTTGTTCTTTTATCCCCCTCATACTACAAGTGTCCCTGTTGGCTTGTTAGTGTGTTTTGACTAATAAGTTGATGTTTCTAATAAAGTGACTGTATTTTAACTTGATAGTGTTGAGTTTTAAGGTTTGTGTACTGTGTGTGCTGAATGTGTGGCGTATTTCCAAGCGTCACGAGTTGGGATAACCTCAATCATGAACTACTGCACTGTGTGCAATACATGAAAAGGCATTCCAAGTAGTTGTGCTTAGATGTATCCTAACTGCTAAACTAAGTATATTAACTCACTATTAAACTAAGTACTACACATGCATTCACAAATTAGACAAGTCATACAGTTTACATGAAAGACGCAGACAAATTAAAATAAATACGGTTTGCGTACAATTTGTCCGCTAAGTGTATCGTTCTCTCATTTAATCCATTCACACAGTCATTCACTCATTTTTCATTAAAAATAGTATTTGGTTAAAATATATAATTAAAGTTGAGGTAAGTGTTATTGCCCTTAGAAAAAATGGGCTAGGCGATATTTGCCCTTTAAGAAAATACGTACTTCTTGTACGATGACTCACAAATGGGTTATAATTTAAATAGAGACAATTGTATAGGACGGTTCTTTAGCTTAGGAATGGTACCGTCTGTAATATTAATGTCGAATATGTACAAATTACAGGTGAATACAATTTATATACAACAATAATGGAAATATAATACATATTTAATCTTAAACTAATTAATTAATTAAATCCCAAGATGATGTGCGCGTCGTTCTCCTGTCGCTAGCGTGTTATGCCATGAATGGTAAAGCTAATATGGCTGTCTCTTGAGTGTCGTAGTCGATGGGGTTCTGTTTCGGCTGTTTGTAAAGTTACTTAGTAACAGCAAGTATGGCATGTTCTTAATGTCCTATATAACGAGTTCTTACAGAATTCGGAGTTAGTTCGTTGGTTGATCTTATTGGTTGACACAAACACAGTTACTGTTTCTTGCTGGAAGTGTTCTAGCGCTTAGGCACTTGATGGTATAGTTCTCAAGGTAACTTATCATGTTCTTGGGTGTCGTAATTCAACTAATCACTGAGAATACTCTAGCAGGTGTAGAGTTCCACTGTAATATGCAACCGACTAAAAGTATCACAGTTTATAGTATGGCTAATGGTCGATGTGATCAGAGTCATTCTACTGGCGCATTCACCTGCCGTGACAAAAGGTCAGCCACAATGTTGTCGGTGCCTCTGATGTGGCGGATTTCGAAATCGAAATCTTGAAGTAGAAGACACCATCTTTGTAGCCGATGGTTTTTAGGCGACCCCTGGTTAAGGACCAATAATGGCGAACTGTCAGTGAGGACCACAAAGTGACTCCCTAAGAGGAACTTCGATAATCTCAATATACAAAACACTAGGCTCAAGCACTCTAATTCAACTGTGGCATACCGAGTCTCAGCCTTCTTTAGTTTGCGGCTTACATAGAGAATTGGGTGTTTTATGCCATCCATTTCCTGCATCAAGCATCCTCCTATTGCGATAGCGCTCGCATCTGTGGTCAAAATAAAGGGTAAATTAATGTTGGGTAATCGTAAGACTGGTGGATTAGAAAAAATATGTTTCAATTTACACATTGCATCATCTAAGCTGGTACTTTTACAAATTTTTAATGGATGATTTTTAGTTAACATATCAGAAAAAACTGAGGTTAATTCTGCCCAATGTGGAATAAATTTCGAATAATAGTTAATCAGACCTAGTAAACTTCTAACTTGCTTCTTTGTGGTAGGTACTTCTAGCTTAAGGATCTTGGAAACAATTTTATCATCAGTCAACAATTTTCCTTCAGAAATTCTATGTCCAAGGAAGTCTATTTGTGTATAACCTATTTCAACCTTGGAAGGTTTGATAGTAAGTCCAAAAAGAGAGATTTGGTGGAAGACTTGTTTAAGGGTGAGTAAATGAGAAGTCATATCAGAAGAATGGATGCATATATCATCAATATAAGCAACTACGTCATTAATTCCGTGTAATAACAATCTTGTTAGTCTTACAAATGTGGCCGGTGCGTTCTTGAGCCCAAACGGAAGATATAGCCATTCGTACAAGCCGAGAGGTGTTGCGAATGCTGTAATATGTCTACAAGAAGGGTGTAATGGAACTTGCCAATATCCTTTAGCTAAATCGGTCTTAGAAAATAAGGATGATTGAGCCATATTTAAGATAAGATCTTCACAGCTGTTCATTGGCTCTGCATCCGTTGTTGTTCTTGTATTTAATACTCGATAGTCAATGCACAAACGAATTGTCTGGTCCTTTTTCTTCACCAGAACAATCGGTGACGAATATTGAGACATCGATTTTTGAATAATGCCATTTTTCTCTAACTCTAAAATTTCTTTATCTAAATTAGATCTGTAATGGAGAGGAATAGAATATGGTCTACATTTGACCGGTCTCAGATCTGTCAGCACAATTGAATGTGTTATTTTATCAGTGCGTCCAGGTTTGTTAGAAAAGATAGGTTTATACTCGTCAAGGATAGTCAAAATGTCTTGTCGCTGTTGTTGTGTCAAAGTGTCAGAGATATGTATGTCATTTATACTTCCGTCGTCAGTCATGATTGGTACAGGGATTTCAGTGTTGTCCACGTCTGTCTGATTTACCACAGATGCCACTGTTTGTACATTGTCTTCAATGTCATTGTCGTCGTCGTTTTTGTCGTCACATTTGTTGTCGTTGTCGATATCACAGATTGTCGGTAATGTCCATATGTCTTCGTCGTTTTCGTCGTCGTAAGAGTGTGTCGTTAACGATGCTTCGTTTGTCGAGGTGTCATTTCGTTGAGAAATTGTCGTTTCGTCTCCGTCGCCAGTTCGTTGAGTCAGTTCATTTGTCTCATTGTCTCGTCTAACATAATATGATGTCAACATATTTACATGGGATAATTGCAAGTTTCTATTTAAAGAGAATACAGTAGGGTTATTCCCCTTGTTGACCAGTTTCTGACATATAACACAAGTTGCACAAAAGGTTTTAATATCCTGGTCAAACTTTGGCCAATAAAACTGGGTCAGGATAATAGCCTTGGTCATTTCGTATGTCATATGACCTCCAAAAGGGGAGTCATGGGCTATTTTTAAAACTTTGTTTCGAAGTGCTTGTGGTAGCACTATTTGCTGTGTCGTGGTCTCGTTTGTTGTGTAAAATCTAGTTAAGATGTTATCCTGTAGCCTAAATGTCCACGATGCGTTCTTTGTTAATTTTGGCTTAAGGCCTACTAACTTAAAGTATGGTGCTAGTGTAGGGTCATTTTTCTGTTCATTACCAAAAGTGATGTTAGTTGAGTTTGGCGCTACTATTTCTAATGATTCCTGTAGTTGGTAGGTGTTGGTTGTGTGGGTTGTCTGTCGTGTTATTGTGTTTGTGTGTTGTGTGTTTTGTTGCACATTTACAGGTTCGGTACTTGGTAGTTTGGTCGCATCCTCAATTCGAGGTTTTAATTCGGTCGTATCGTTTCTTGATTCGACCGCCCCTGCATTGTACACCTCGGTAAATTCTTCCTGAATTACCTCAGTGGTTGTCTCCCTTGGTATTTTGGCAGTTTGAGACAAGCAAGAATGGTGTTTCTCTTTTGTGTCGCTATTTCTGTGGTGGATACCGTGTTTTTGCTCCCATCTTTTTATCTCTGTTTCAGAGCAAGGATGTATGTTGGGTAAATTACCAAGTATAATATCCGCGATGGGATTTTCAAGGATAGCACACAATACTTGCCCCGATATGAATGGTGTTTGAATTTCGACCAAAGCAAGGGGGTATTTCTCTATTGTACCTGAAAATGTGCGACACGTCACATGTTTGTCTGTGTAGTCTTTAGCGTCTATTAATGTTCTCCTCACCCCACAGAGAGTTGCGCCGGAATCACGAATTAACGTGCCCTTTTTGTTGTTAACAAACCCTGTATAAAAAACTAGCTTGCCTGTAGATGATAAGGCAGCGTTAGCTATTTCATTTGCAATTGGGATAATGTGACCACAATGTAGTGTTGTGTCCAGTTGGAACTTTGTACAGGTGTTGCATTTACTGTCTGTTATGGTGTTTATGACGTGTACAGCATTCCCAAGCTCGCTCTCATTGTCTGGTTGATTTTCACATTCATTTAGTGACTCAAGCTCTTCGTCAGTCGACGTTTCTACTAATGCCGCATTGGCCTGTTTCAATAACTTTCGGCCTTGACAATCTTTATTATAGTGACCCCAGCTATTGCAGAAATAACATTTAACTACTCTGTGGTAAGCCATGCGTTTAGCTGTTTGCTTCTCTACCATCTTTTTGAGGTGTTCAGGGTAGGTGGGTGATTTGTCACACATACCGTAACTGTCGTGATGACGATTGCAATATTGGCACCTTACTACTTTACCGACATTGGATCGTGGTTTAAATCTGCTCTGTGATTGTTTGGAGTATTTGGTGTTCACTACTGCAGCTGCTGTATCATTGTGACTTATATTATGTTGAAAAATATCCCTATTTGCTGTAAAAAATGCATTTCCTTTCGCCTCGATTTCCTGAATGCTCTTACAATCCATTTGTTTTAAGAACTTGGCAAAAGGTGTGGGGATGGTGCTAACTATTTTATCTATTATAATTAGTTCCTTAAGTTTATCATGGCTATTGTTGGTTTTAGCCGAGTTAATCCATTTTGTGCATATGTCTTGGACTGTACTGACATAATCTATGAAGGTTTGGTTTGGTTGTGGAGATAATTTGGCAAATTGTTGTTGGTAGCCTGCAGTGTCTAAAGAAAAATGTTGGAGAATGCGTTGTTTTGGTACTCATAGTCTTTTCGCATTTCCTGTGGTATTGTTTCTATTACTTTCAGTGGTTCAAGAGCCAAATTCCTCATTAGAATAAATGCCCAATCTGCTTTACTGATTTTATGATGAGACATGAGGCATTCAAAATTTTCTAAGTAAGCGGAGATGGAATCTCCAGAACAGAAAGCCTTAACGAGACCTTTATATTTATTATATTTTTGTTCCTCTTCTTTGCTTCTTAACTTATTTATTGATATTTCTGTGTTGGACTCCATTTCCATCTGTTTTAGTTTAATCTGTGTCTCGGAATTCAACTGGGCCTGTTTGGCGGCGGCCTCAAGTTCCATCTGTAATTTCTTTTCATCGGCTTCGATTTGCAATTTCTTTTCCTCTGCTTGCATCTGCAATTTCTTTTCATCGGCTTGCATTTGCATCTGAATTTTCTTCTCTTCGGCCTCCATTTGAGATTTCTTCTCTTCTCGTTCTATCGCTCTTTCTTCACGGGCAATATTTTCTGCGTGTGTTTTCTGTGCCCATTCTGACAATTTCTCTTCTTTATAACCTAACTTTATTCCTTGCTCAATGCATTTATCTAAGGAAGACATTTTGTGTTTTACTTGTATGTAATGTTTCTAAAGTTAAATCCCTTAGAAAAATATGTTGTGTGGTCGAAAATTTGGTTAACTCCCCTACTTATTAATGTGTAAATCAAAATGCAAGGTTATGTTGGTGAAAATTTCATGAATATGCAACGAAATCAATATGAAACAAAATAATACATTGATGAAACATGAGAAGTACAGCTTAGAAGTACAATGAGTATGAGGTGAAACTTAGCTCTGAATTTTGAAGCTCCTCGCTGTTATCTTGCACTCTCGTTATTGTTGGAAAGGTTTCATCGGTTGGACGCGGCACTTGTTGCGGAACAATCTTCTCGTGGAGCGAGAAAACATTAGTGACTGTCACAAAAAAAAATGTCAAAATAGTAACATGTAAAAAAAAAATGTTTACAGAATCAAAATAAAGATGCGCTGTGGAGGCAATGTTGAGACATTGCCGAGGGACTCAGATTACTTCTATTTTATCGCTAGATAGCTACTAGTTCTATGTAAACTTACAACGTTAACAATTTCTTTGATTTAAACAAATCAATGTGTTACCAAAAATCAATGTTTTATCAAAAATCAGTGTGATATGATTAAATAATTAATTTTACATGGCATTTAATAGGTTTTTAAGAAAACATTCTATGCCAAAACCGGAAAACTAGCCCCCAAAAAGCCTGTCATAGTCTTGCTCGTATCTAGATAACTAAACTTGGGTTCATACAGGCAACAATAAATCTGTTCGTTATGAGATCGAATATTTATTGTATCTACATATACAGTAT
The DNA here is from genome assembly GCA_963921405.1 of Cepaea hortensis. Taxonomy (NCBI): domain Eukaryota; kingdom Metazoa; phylum Mollusca; class Gastropoda; order Stylommatophora; family Helicidae; genus Cepaea; species Cepaea hortensis. Next base: position 59,717,584 of record OY992885.1, on the reverse strand, counting down.
GCGTTGGCGCAGTGGGTAAACAGACCCGCGCTATATTACATCTGTCAAATAGGAAACATCACACACATAAGTATCATTTAACAGTCTAGCAAACTATCTAGCCTATGTCTATATATCTATTGATATCTATAGAGTCCCTCAAAGGCAGGCCCTGTTGCCTCTCTCAAGTCCATTCGTCCTCTGCCGGTCTCCGCGTGTCCTAACTCGACACGGGCGGTAACTCTGTCCGAGTTCCTCGTGGACCCTGCATTAGGCGGGCCACATCAGTGTCCACGGAATCATGGACTTGGTGACCATCTCTATCTAGAAGGTTCTAGATTACTTGGGTCCTGCTTGACTCAATGGTTTCCCTTGGGCTGGAATTGCAGCCCTTTACTAGATATGCACGTGAGGCGGTGACAGGGTCCAATTCCTGCCTGGGTAACGTTCTTTTATGTAGTTTAGGGTTATTTCTCTTCTTTCGGTTTCATGCTGAGTGTTTTCAAGTAAATTTTCAAGTAACTTCAAAGCGGAGGTAGAGGCTTTGAAAACTGCACAGAAATGCTCCTGATGGAGGAAAATAAAGAGAAGCAAATAGCTATCTTCACAGATGCAAAGTCAGCTGTCTCAATACTGAAGAGCAATAACAGCACAGAACTAACTGACCTAAGAGCAGCACTCCATGGTCTATGCCAGAAATCCAAAAAAGTTGTAATACAGTGGATCCCATCACATTGCAGTATACCTGGAAACGAAGAGGCTGACAGACTGGCAAAAGAGGGCGGACGACTACCACAGCCTGACATAGACATAACCTATAATGAGGCAAAGAGGTTGATAAAAAGCACTTATAGAACCAAATGGGAATCAGAGCATCCAGGCCATCAGAAGGATGATGCATATTACAAACTCGACCGAAGAGAACAAGTAGCAATCTTCAGACTCCGCACAGGACATAACAGGCTGAAATACCACTTGTTCAATAAACTAAAGATAGGAGATACCGATGAATGTAATTGTAGAACTGGAAAAATGGCAGCAAACCATTTGCTGCAGGATTGCCCAACGTATGCAGAACAGAGAAAGATATTTTGGCCCACACCTGCTTCATTTGAGGACAAGCTCTATGGAGATATCAACAAGCTCAAGTTGACCGCAGCTTACTTTAACTACATACAGGTTGACATTTAAAGGTGCATGAAGACCCAGAGACATGAAATGGAATATTGCTTGGATATCAAATCCATTATGTGGAAAGTCCAAATCGAAAGCTTGCTGTGTGGGCTTCATAAAAGGTGGAAAAGTGTTCTAGTGGCACGAAATGGAATATTGCTTGGATAGCAAATCCATTACGTGGAAAGTCCGAATCAAACGCCCATTGTGTGGGCTTCATAAAAGGTGGAAAAGTGTCCTAGTGGCATGAAATGGAATATTGGTTGGATAGCAAATCCATTACGTGGAAAGTCCTAATCAAAAGCCCACTGTGTGGACTTCATAAAAGGTGGAAAAGTGTCCTAGTGGCACGAAATGGAATATTGCTTGGATAGCAAATCCATTACATGGAAAGTCCGAATCGAAAGCTCACTGTATGGATGTCATCTGCAGACTGCATACTTCTGGTTTCCGGAAGAACAGCCTATGGTGAACGGAAGGCCCAATATACGGAAGTGAGGCTAAGCAGCCATGTGCAGGACGTGACGATTCCTTGGGTGAGCCCAGTACCAGAGCGCTATGTGTCGGCTCTGCAAGTATGGAAGCCTCCTTGTATGGCGGGGAATGCCCATGGTCTGCCCCTGCCTTCCCTTGAGGGCTGACCAGGATCTTTGGCTGTTCTATATGGACCAGCTGGGATGGGGGATAACACCACAACAGTGAGAGTCAAACGTCCTAAGAAACCCCCGGGAAGGTTAACCCGGTCAACAAATGCCCGCAGAAGTCGGATGTGTCGGCCTAACGGCGCAAGAACGCAGCTCTGCTGTAAACAGGCACAACGCAATCACATCCGGAAAAAAAACACCGGATGAACGAAGAAGAAGAAGTATAGCTTCCTTCCATGCCTGTGGGACTATTCCCCTCTTCCAGCTGTAATTTAGGACTTCTAGTAGTTTCTTTTTTGCCTTAGTGCCTAGTCCTATTAGCATTTCATTTGTGATTCCATCCTTTCCTGGTGATGTCTTCTTTTTTAGGGTATTCATTGCCTGTTCCATTTCTTCCATTGTTAGATTTGCCATCATATATTCTGCTGCTGTCTCTGTATATCTATGATGTATCTGTTTATCTTTGATTGCTTTCTTCTGTTCGGCTGTAATATCAATGTGGTTTGCACTGGCATAGTGTTCCATTAGTGCATTTGCAGCCTTTTTTCCTGTAAGCAAGGCATTTCCTTGTTTAATTGTTATTTGTTTGTTTCTATGTCCTTCATTGTTCATGGCTTTCACTAGTTTCAATAGTTTGGGCAATCTTGAGCATGGCCTGCGATGGGTAGCGTTGTGGTATTCTGTTATGATAATTTGGTGTGTCCGGTGTGTGTCGCGTGGTTACACACCCGCTTCACACGCGTGATCCGGGACTGTCCCGGATCCGGTCAGGGATATGCACTACTGACGAGCTCAAACGAGGGCGAAACTCGAGTATAGTGCTTCCATATTGACGTGGATAGGCCTTAGGTTCATACCAGAGTGCGATCGGCGTTGCCAGTAGTGGGTTGTGCTCAATATTTAAATTTCAAATCCCGAAACAACCACATAATCAATTGATTATTGCTCACTGGATTTAGGAGGCCTGGTGTTCCTTGCCAGTGAGAAGTCCTGATCGTTCGGGTCCCATCGATTGACGGACGTCGGTCGCGGCGATTGGGCAATCTTGAGCATGGCCTGCGATGGGTAGCGTTGTGGTATTCTGTTATGATAATTTGGTGTGTCCGGTGTGTGTCGCGTGGTTACACACCCGCTTCACACGCGTGATCCGGGACTGTCCCGGATCCGGTCAGGGATATGCACTACTGACGAGCTCAAACGAGGGCGAAACTCGAGTATAGTGCTTCCATATTGACGTGGATAGGCCTTAGGTTCATACCAGAGTGCGATCGGCGTTGCCAGTAGTGGGTTGTGCTCAATATTTAAATTTCAAATCCCGAAACAACCACATAATCAATTGATTATTGCTCACTGGATTTAGGAGGCCTGGTGTTCCTTGCCAGTGAGAAGTCCTGATCGTTCGGGTCCCATCGATTGACGGACGTCGGTCGCGGCGATTGGGCAATCTTGAGCATGGCCTGCGATGGGTAGCGTTGTGGTATTCTGTTATGATAATTTGGTGTGTCCGGTGTGTGTCGCGTGGTTACACACCCGCTTCACACGCGTGATCCGGGACTGTCCCGGATCCGGTCAGGGATATGCACTACTGACGAGCTCAAACGAGGGCGAAACTCGAGTATAGTGCTTCCATATTGACGTGGATAGGCCTTAGGTTCATACCAGAGTGCGATCGGCGTTGCCAGTAGTGGGTTGTGCTCAATATTTAAATTTCAAATCCCGAAACAACCACATAATCAATTGATTATTGCTCACTGGATTTAGGAGGCCTGGTGTTCCTTGCCAGTGAGAAGTCCTGATCGTTCGGGTCCCATCGATTGACGGACGTCGGTCGCGGCGATTGGGCAATCTTGAGCATGGCCTGCGATGGGTAGCGTTGTGGTATTCTGTTATGATAATTTGGTGTGTCCGGTGTGTGTCGCGTGGTTACACACCCGCTTCACACGCGTGATCCGGGACTGTCCCGGATCCGGTCAGGGATATGCACTACTGACGAGCTCAAACGAGGGCGAAACTCGAGTATAGTGCTTCCATATTGACGTGGATAGGCCTTAGGTTCATACCAGAGTGCGATCGGCGTTGCCAGTAGTGGGTTGTGCTCAATATTTAAATTTCAAATCCCGAAACAACCACATAATCAATTGATTATTGCTCACTGGATTTAGGAGGCCTGGTGTTCCTTGCCAGTGAGAAGTCCTGATCGTTCGGGTCCCATCGATTGACGGACGTCGGTCGCGGCGATTGGGCAATCTTGAGCATGGCCTGCGATGGGTAGCGTTGTGGTATTCTGTTATGATAATTTGGTGTGTCCGGTGTGTGTCGCGTGGTTACACACCCGCTTCACACGCGTGATCCGGGACTGTCCCGGATCCGGTCAGGGATATGCACTACTGACGAGCTCAAACGAGAGCGAAACTCGAGTATAGTGCTTCCATATTGACGTGGATAGGCCTTAGGTTCATACCAGAGTGCGATCGGCGTTGCCAGTAGTGGGTTGTGCTCAATATTTAAATTTCAAATCCCGAAACAACCACATAATCAATATGATGTATCTGTTTATCTTTGATTGCTTTCTTCTGTTCGGCTGTAATATCAATGTGGTTTGCACTGGCATAGTGTTCCATTAGTGCATTTGCAGCCTTTTTTCCTGTAAGCAAGGCATTTCCTTGTTTAATTGTTATTTGTTTGTTTCTAGGTCCTTCATTGTTCATGGCTTTCACTAGTTTCCATAGTTTGTTTCCATCCCTGTCAAAATTCAGGTTTTCTGTTTTTTTCCTCCAACAATCTCTTGTTGTTTGATTTACTGTTCTTTTATATTTTGCTGAGATGGCTTTGAGAGAGATGTTCGCTTCAGTTGTTTGTTCTCTCTCTGCGGTCTTCCTAGCATCTTCAACTTTGTCCTCTAAAATTTGTAGTTCCTCAGTCCAGTATGGTTTGTAATTTTTCCTCGCTCCTCTTGGAATAGACTCAGTGGCCGCCTGTATTATTGCTCTGTTTAGACTTTCCACCATTTGCTTCATGTTGCCATATCGTGTATTTATGTTTTCAAAATATTTGTCTGTTAGTATGGAAAATCTGTCCCAATCTGCTCGTTTGTAATTCCAGCGGGGCAAAGGCTTTTGCTCCTGTGGAACATACTCCATATTTATTACAAGCTTGATTGGTCTGTGGTCACTACCTGCTAATTGGTCAAGCACATGGCGATCGATTTTGTGGAGGATGTCTCCTGTGCAGAAAGCTAAGTCTGGAGTAGAAGTGGTAATCCATCTTCTGGAGTAGAAGCTCGGTGTGTCATCCGCTTTGTTGAGTAGATGGAGATTTGAGTCTATTTCCCAGTCCTCCACTTCATCTCCTCTTTTGTCAGTATCTGGGTATCCCCATCTTTCTGAGCGGCTATTAAAGTCTCCGACAACAATGCAATGTGTGTCAGTTATTTTCATGTTTGAGAGTGTAAGATCCTTATCTGCCGGGCTATACAGATTGTAAATTCTTATTTTCACGTCCTTTATCATTATATCACCACCTATAATTTCCGTTTGGTTGTCAGAGATCACAGATACTTCGCTGCAAGGTATTGTATTTCGTGTAAGTATTACAACTCCTCCTTTGTGTCCTTCGCGGTCGAAACGTGTGGCCTGATATCCGTCGACTGAAAATGTGCGATTGGCGTTGAGGTGTGTCTCTTGAATGCATGCCACATCTATTCTATCTTTATGAAGACGCTGTGTTAGGGAGGCTTTCTTGTTATAAACTCCTTCGGCATTCCATTGTAGTATGTTGAGAGTCCGGGGTGTTTGGTCAATAGCTCTTAACCTACTCCTCTGTGCCTTGACTCCACAGCACAGGGGAAGTTGACCACCAGTAGTCATGGGTGGACCCCCTCGAGGCAGGGGGCCCGGCACTATCACCGCCTGATGGGACTTCACGGGATTAGCACCATAACGATTAATTTTCATCTGTGGCATCATGAAATGATAAAGTTACGTTGCACTTCTTTGTCAAGCCTGTGGCTCAGTACATCCGATTTCGACAAGCATTTGTTCGGGATGCTTTCCCTAGCCTTTGACTGTCCCCAGTCTACCTACAAGGCAGCAGGTTTGTACGTCTCTTCGTCTGGTCCCTCCCTCTTGACCTGTCCGACATGGGTGACCCTACCAGTAGCTGTGCGTGCTACCGTCGGCATAGCTCTTGGGGTCATTGGAACGCGCAAGCCCCTCTACCTCGTCAAGGTGGACGCACGGCAGAGGGATGATGGGTGTTTTATTTGTTACCAATGCCAGATATGGACAGTCCCAGAAATACATAGGCATAAAACCAGACCACGTGATACGAGATAATAAGACAGCAGCTGATAAAACAAGAAGGACAAGTGCAGAGATAACACCGATTATTGGCCGTATAGGGCACTTAAGAATTAAATGCTTCGGACATTTAGTTAGAATCGAGCAGCGGCTAGGGCGTTATACATGAGAGCATCGGGACACAACGAGGTGGTGACTAGGTGAAGTAAAAGAGACAATGAAGTAATCGTATATTACGTTTAAGCACAAGCAACAAGACACATGAAAAAAAAGTGTGTTGCATCCACCTCCTATTTGCAATGCTTCACAGCAGTAAAAGCAACAGGACAGAAGACGACGGATAATATGGTTGATTTTTTCATATGGATAGGAGCCGTGCTTACACAGTGGTGTCAATTTTTCAGAGATAAACTGTGATGCTGGCAACTTTAGCTCTCCCACATAAGACTGGTACTCATCTTGTGAGGTTAGGTTCAACTCTACAAAACTGGCAATAAACCTAAACTGTTGTGTTCCTACACTCGTGCACTTCAACTTCTGAATGTTGTTATACATGTTTCATCAAGTGCCTCGCCAACTGACATGGCTTTAATGCTTCTGTATAGCAACAATCCTCTAGTAGAATGTATCATTCATGTGCTGATCTATTGTGAAAACGCGTCTCGTTATCTCAAATAGCATACTCCAAAGTTTGTGGGTTTATTTTTAAAAACTAGAGATATAACAACTCTTCTGTTCTACAACACAAGTAAATGTAAGAATGCCATTATCCTTAAGACCAAAATCGTAGCAAAATTTGACACCCAGCATAGCATTACCACCAGACTGAGAAGCGGCAATGTGTGAAGATGAAAAGCTTGCAGACAGTGTTTCCAGAAACTCGTAGTTGGTTAAGCATACCATTCCTATTCCACATGTGAAAGGCCAGGCTGCCGTCGGAACTTGACACGTCAGCAATGCTGCGCAGAGACATGGTCGCCCATGAGATTCGTGAAGTCAAGGACATCATCATCATCATGTGCTGTGCCGATAAGCTTAGGCGTTCATGTTTCGCCATCTTACACGATCACTAGTCGTGGATCAGCTTTGTTCTTGTCTCTGTCATCTACTGCCTATAATACCTTGCGGTGTAGGACAGGGGGGTCTTGAGCCTGAGGAATTAAGACCGCCTGGCTAGTGCAGTTGCCACGAACTGTGCAGGTTAGAGGTTTCTTTTTGCCCCGGACAGAAATAACTCCACGCCTTACCGAGGATTCGAACCCGGGTCTCCCGAAGGAGAGCCTGGCGTTCTAGCCAGCCGCGCCACTTATTCTTGTCTCGACCATGGCAAATGGTCAAGCCACCCAAATATTTACTTCTCTGCACCCACTTTGTTCTGTTCCCCTCAATCTTGCAAGTTGTCACCAAGTTCTCTAGTTTAATACTTCTCATAACGTGCCCAAAGAATTGTTAACTGTCTCTAATTTCTCAACTCAGTTTGCGGTTTTCAAGTGCTTCTTGTAGGATTTGCTCATTGGTTTTTTTGTCTGTCCACGGTATTCTTTGTATGTTCCTCATGCAAGTTGTTAATAATATTAATAGTATTAATATGGTAGCAGACATGTTGTATTACATATCAAATTAAAAGGGGTTGCATATGGAAAACTACTGTATATAAGCTCATGGCAGTTACGGGAAGTCGCTTAAGACGATTAATCATCCCATAACACTTAATAAGCTGATATTGACCTACTTCATTATCAAACGTATGGCAGCTTGTTGTTTCCAATATGATTTTTACAAGTCTGAGTTCTTTCCCATCAATTTGTAGATCTGCAAGCATCTTCAACGTGTTGACATATCTTACTTTATCGAAAGCCTTTGTGTAGTCAATAAAGCAAAGATATAGAATTATAGACCTTTGTTTACTTCTATTGAACGCACAAGTAATGTTCTCAGGGAATACACAGCATTTACTGTGTCATTTGCCTTCTACGAACCCACAATATTCCAGAACAACGAAGAATGTGTGATTATCGAGGTAAGGTCATGGGAGTGTATTCTGCAGAGATCCCACTCGTGGAACGATATATGGTGCCATTGCGGATAAGCTTCATTGTCAGATCGCTTTATGATTCCCTACCATCAGCCGCTAACCTGGCCAGATAGGGTAATTCTAAGGACCCAACATTTCCCCTTTGTAGTAACAGACCAAAAATGACGCAGACAACGGAATTTCTTTGTATTGTCTGCGTGCACGGCGGCCCTTGGGGAAGGCTGAATCACCTGGTGTCATAGACATAACAAGGTGCTTAGAAGCTGGCAGCCATAGTGGATGTAGCGAGACGCCGGCAGAAAGGGGGGGGGGGGGTGCATTGCCAAGGTCGGTTTCAGTACACGACCAATCCTTTGTAGTGTGTTTCCGTTGACACAACAGTTATTACTAATCGAGCTAACTGACCCGTACGAATCAAAAGTTGAGGAGCAGCACATAGGGGCTGCGTGGTCTCGAGGTATGGTGTCCGCCTCGAGTGCTGGAGGTTCCGGGTTCAAGCCCCGGTGATGACCGGGATTTTTTCACGTGGACTTCTAGTAATAAAATTTCCCCTGGTCTCTGGGTAGTAAGATCGGACGCCCTTGTGTATTGATTGTTGCGCACGTAAAAAATCCCTTGGCAGTTGGAAATCGAAAAAGAGTAGCCTAACTGCGCTTCCCGGGCAAAATTTCGAGTTAAAAATCTACCCAAAGTATTTCAGGATCCTCGCCGGTGCTACGGAGTTCATGCACTGAGCTGCGTTTCTCCAAACTCAGGTTTGAGTTAGGAGGAGAACCGAGCACTTATGGGTTTCACCCGTGTACCGTGATGTTGATCCATCGATTAAACTAAGCAGCACAACTAAAAGATGGAAAAGTACAGCGACATAATCAGATATGGTAGCAAGTATGTGGCAAGAAAGATATACCGTCAGGCCATTCGCCGTAGACTGAGATAGGTACACGTGCACAAGAGACCTCGTTTCCAACTTCGCGATTCTTCTTCTTCTTCTTCAGCTTTCCGAGCCATTGAGGTTCTTTGCTGCAAATACAATCCGTCTCCATTCGTCTCTCTGGTGGACCTTCTCTTGCCAGTCGTTGATTCCAAGTGCTTGTAGGTCTGTACATGTATTATCTCTCCACCGTCTTCTTGGTCTACCTCGGGGTCTACGGCCATTTATTTCCTGAGTGTAAGCGAGTTTTGTTTCCCTATCTTCCATTCTTTCTATATGTCCCAGCCATTGTAGTTATTAGCCTTCATGATACCAGTGATTAACGGGGACTTAAACAGATCAATGACGATTGGGGCATGGATATGCAGTAAATGGTTCACAACCCTGCATGCAACGTAAGTCAAAGTCTCTCAAAGATGGAAACCTCTCAATAAGACCAGAACAAAGCAACCTCTCAAGGAGACCGAAACAACCTTTACGACCTCGTGCCGACCTGGAAGCCATCCCACCAGGTAAGAACAGGGTGCCCAGTCTGGACGCTGGAAATACCACAATGTAGTGATTACCCGGACCGAAAATGTCCGAAGTCGAACATCTGCAACCAAGCGACGGCAACGACTGCTTGTGGTGGAATAGGTTATCTTGCAAGGACCGCGCCCGCCCAGCAGTTGTAGCAAGGACAGGAGGGGACACAAGCTGTAATAAAATTAGCCCTGTAGACGAGTTGGGAGCGTCCATGAATTGTGTGGAGTATGAAGAAGGTAACATGGCAGCAACGCTTCTATAGGGTCATATCTGGCCACCGAGGTGGAGGTGAAGCAAACTCCCGCGGTCAGTTACCATGCAGTGATAACGCTGGCACGAAATAGCGCGCCACCTACAAACACACACACAAGAGAATTACAGACAGAGATGAAATATACGGGGAGGCCCTGGGGGGAGCTGCAGGAGATAGCCACAGATAGCATGACTTGGCGTGAGGTGGTTGAGAGTCCCTTCCTCAATGGGATATGAAGGTCAAGAGGGAGTTTTCTTGTTACTAGACCTAATACTAGCCGGCTCCGTGGCGAATGGGTTACGGACACATTTCATAATCCCACATTCAAAACACAGCTGCGGGCGATTTGGTAGCAGACCACCTTGCGTTGTTTTTTTTTAATGAAAATGGCATGTGTGCCGGCCGTTCAGAAAGCAATGGCAAACTACTAAACATAAACTCAGAAAGCAATGGGAAACTGCTGAACGTAAACTTGCCACGAAAACACAAACAGCCACACAATGCTGGAGTTTGCTACGTCCTGTAAAGGATATGCAACTAACTGACTGGCACCTGGCCGTCTTGACAAGACGATAGTTTGTAAAATTGAGTTATACCTCTCCGTAACACAAAGCCTGGGCTAAATTTAGAGACCATGTGTTGCCCATGCAACATGATCCCTCTCTCAGCCTGTCTAGTGTACTCCAGAGGAAAGGTAACAACAATACGTCTGGAACAAGACAAGCTGCAGAAGCCTCCGGATCACCAAAGCAATGCTCTAACTGTCCACCTGGTGGAGCTTCGATCCTAGACCAGTTGCCAACCAAGCCTTAGGGCCTGGTCTGCCCTGCCATGACATTTAGTCTTTAGGTTGCATTTCCTCGCACTTGGATAAGGCTTGTATCCTCTCCTCCCAATTGCGCTCCTCCGCCCAAAGCCGTTGGCACAATGTGGGGTGCCGGGTTTGGCAAGCGTCGCCCAACATTCTGCGCTAGAAGCAGGTAGTACCATCTACTGTCATACGGAAGCTCAGTCATATCTAACTAAGACCTGACATACAACTAACTAGCTAGGTCTAATATTACTAAACAGAACAGGTGTGTCCTAAGGACATATATATAGACAAAGAAATAACCACAATAATCACTTCTTTTTTTTTTATTCACACGTCTGGGGCACACACATACACAGAACGAATAATCAACCACAATATCCAATGTTTCTTTTCTTTATTCATTACAGAAATAAGCTTTATATAATTCTGTGTGTCAATAAAATAATTAAAAACTGCCAATCCCTTAAATGCTGTTGTATCTCTTTAGTGGCAGGCAGATTCCACACAAAAGAATGCAGCACTGGCATGAGAAAACTATCTGGTACACTAAGCTTCACAATGGCAAAACAGCCAAGAAAAGAACCCATTGACAGGTTACAGTGGAATGCCAGAGTAATGGTCCCTTTTGCAATGTTCAATTATGTATGATTTGTGATCAGTAAACAGCTTTAACAATTTGCACCACAAATCTTTTGTGACAGAATAACTAGACATGCAATGATTGTTCCCGTCAGGAAAACAAACTGAAAAACATTGTAGTAATGCGTAAACACGTTGGTGTTTACACATACATATGTATACAGGATACGTTTGAAATAAAGTCTGGAAGAATTAAGATCTTCGTTATTACAAGTTTCCTTGCAATGTTTAAAAAAAAAATAACCAACCATAATAAACCAATAAATCATGGAATGAACATAATGAATGCTCAGAATTTCTCATTCGGCAAACAAGTCAACAAATGGCAAATGTGAGAATTATTTGCTGCTGTGTAACAATTTGGTTACAACTTTATTCAATTCTGACTTCTCACAAAGAAATGAGCTCCCTCAAAAATTACGGATTTCTATTGACAGTTTACATTGAAATGTGTTGTTTGCTTTTGCTTGGAATGTCAAATATGTTAGTACACAAAAAGAAACAAATATCTTTGAATTAGATGTCATCAGTTAACCTACAACAATGTGTACAGAAATAGCAATAGATGAAATGCAACTGCTCATGGCCCTCTCTAAATGTCGCCGTTGTATATATATATATTATATCATTTGGATCTGAATACTTTTAATTAATTCCATATACTGAACAGGCATTGTGTTAGGTATCAATGTTTCACAGTTAAAATACAGACAGCTGAAAGTGAGGATTATGAAAACTTATTACAGATACTGAATGAGATTACTGGGCTTCATCTTCTTTCTTGCCATACTTGAGGGTTCTGATGAACTCCAGGAAATTAAAATATCCATTCTTGATGGGTGCATCGCGGAATAAATCATCCACCTGCAACAGCAATTTCATTGATTTTGTATTTAATTACGCAAGTGTTGTGCACAACTAGAAGTAATGTCAGCTACTCTAAAAGTGCCGCTGCACAAATGCCATCAGTAAAAACCACAGATAAAGGACCCAGTTACACACCTTAAGGTATATGGTGCTGGACCCATATTTTTGTAGACCAATAGGCACTCAGATGTGGTCAGTATCACATGGCTACCTTTACTTCCACAGTCAATTCCTGGTAGCCATTTTAAGCTGGGTGAACCTGGGAGCACTGATGAGGATTTGAACACATGACTACCAGGCCGGCAGTTGAACGTCTAGTCACTATGCTAAAGTGGCTCCTGTACAAATGTCTATAACATCTGACAACTACATAACTAGAAAGGACTCAATGAGATATGTGACAAAGTGGCTCCTGTACACATATCTATAACATCTGACAACTACATAACTAGAAAGGACTCCATGAGATATGTGACAAGACAGTCAACCTTGCAAAGCAGATACGTATGGTGAGGTACAAGCTGGCTTCCCTAGAAGAGACAACAAGTATGACTGAGCTATCATGGCTACTATACTGCTCCCTTCTTCTTCTGTCCTTTATCTCCACACTGGGGTGCAGGTCGTCAATCAAACCACGCCAAGCCCTTCTATCTTTTGCTGTCTCCTGTAGTTCCCTCCATGTCCTCTCAAAATGATCGTTCTGTTTTCTGTATGTAACTTGTTCACGGTAGGCTGGATTTTGTGGCTGAATTGTTCTACATAATGGGGTAACTTGCCTGAAGCACAACCCTTCCTTGGTCACCTCTTGTACCATGCCTGATAGGCTGCAGTGTGACTATTCTTGGCTTCCCTTGCAGGCACTTAAATCTGCATGTTTTAAAAGCTTAGATTCTCAGCAAACCACAATATTAGAAATAAATGTATGAAATAAACCCTGCACGGCCCCTCTGTCATGTCTCCACCTTACAGTGGTAGAAATTTGCGTGTTCCAATGATCCCAAGAGCTATTCTTCTTCTTCTGCATTCATCCGGAGAGTTGTGCCTGTTTACAGCAAAGCTGCGATATTTGCGCCTTTAGGCCGACACATCTGACTTCTGCGGGCATTAGTTGACTGGTTTAACCTTCCTGAGTATTTCAAAGGACATTCGACACTCACTCAGACATAATTGCGTTGTGCCCGTTTACAGCAGAACTGTGATAATTGTGCATTTCGGCCGACACATCCGACTTCTGCGGGCATTTGTTGACCGGGTTAACCTTCACGGGAACTATTCAAAACCATGTATTCCCTTAGTGAATTTAAACATGGAAGCCACAAACAGTAGGTTGCACGAATTATTGCCTGGCATATTTCATGCATCTCGTCAGGTGCATACTGCAGAGTTATATATCATATGAAATGAGTAAATGAATAATACTTAAGCTGAAACAATTAAAACAGTCACAGGTATTGTTCAAATGTGGAACATCTGTTATTCCCACAGTAATTTCAAATTTAGAATGAACTCTCTGTTTAAACAAAACTGACTGGAACCGCCTGATTGCTAATACCTCACTATATTTGATCAGTCGTTTATTGCTCATCAAATACACCATACAAAACGCTTTTTTCTTTGTTCATACTATGACTGTATTTTATTAGGTGTTGAGAAATCGACGATGACAGCGTTTTATAGCCTATCAACTGCACAGGGATACTAGAAGACTGATTAACTCTCTTTTCTACCAACATTGGTATATGTTCGGCTACTCGCGAGCTATGCTGACTAGAGCAGCTACTAGTAAGGTCTCCCATATCAGATAGACCAAGGGATAGGCACCTGACAAAGAGAAACATAAACCTACTATCTTGCGGGTAGCCTGGAGACCGTCAAAGACTAAGGAAAGCAAACCCCCAACAAAATGCTTGCCGAAGTCGGATGTGCTGAGCCACAGGCTTGACAAGGAATGCAACGCAATGAACATTATGATGTTAATTGTGCACAGAATTATATAAACGAATATGAGAAGAGAAACTAGAAACTGCGAGCAGAAATTTAGTTATGAGAAGATGTAATTGTGGCAGATAATCAGTTTTGAAGAAATGGTATAAAGTACTTTGTTGTATGAGTACTATGTTGGTTAAGACTTGAGGTGATTTGGAAGTCCATTGAATATATATGTTCCTAAGTAGGTGAAACTTTTTAACTGAATGATTCTAGGCTTGAGCAAACATTAGGGGATAATGATGAAGTGCCTCTCTTCTACAAAGCTTGAACAACAGAGTTGTAGGTAGGAGAGGGAATTGTTAGAATGGCGTCTCATGGCAAAATGGTCAAGCCATCTGCCGTGCACTCTGCCATTCGGTCCGTGAGTGCAATTATTTTTTAAACCCTTGGGGTCTCTGCTGGAGCTATTGAGTTCATGCTTTGTGCGTTGCTTTCATCAAGACCATTCTCCAGCTTGTGGGATAGAACCTGGCATAATGAAGCTGATCCTCTTGTCTTTAACCCCTTAATAGTTAGAGAGAACAAAACAGCATGAACCAGTTTTATTCATACGTTGCATACCTCATCATCATTTAATCTATCACCCATTGTTGTCAGCAGTTCTCTCAGCATGTCCTCAGGGATCAATCCTAGTGAGAAAACGAAATGTGTTAGTAAAATAAAGCATCTGTAGCAGAATGAGTGTATTATTAGTATCAGCTAGGTGTGCAAGTCTACAGCACGCTTGAGCATCAATATAGAACAGCAAGAAGGATGCTCAAGTCGTGACGTAGCTTGTTGTTGGGGCAGTGAGAAACCACCTAGAGGCAAGAGAGGTCGTCATCAGGTTTGAATTGGACTAGGACTTTGTATTCACCACTATACACAAATAAAGCTGACTTATAATAACCCAGCAGACTTGTTAGTCCTCTCTGTATTCATAGTGTTACAGGAGGATTAAATGGAGCCTCAGTAACCAGGATTCAGAACTTGGGAGGAAGAACACGACGCGAAGTGATGGCTTCTTTTACATCATCATAGCCGTGGCCGTTTTCAAAGGCTGCCGATTTACATTATAATACGCAAAAACTGATGGCTTCTTCGATATTATCATAGTCAAGAGCTGCTGTTCCACATTTTTGCCACCTGACTCGACGAAATTGTCATCTGTTCCAGCCGTTGTTAACCTTACGTTTGAAGGTCAGTCAGACCCATGCTAGGATCGTCCAAGTTCACGAGTAAAGAAGTTTCAAAACGAATATAACAACTTGAGGCAAATGGAAATGTTGTCATAAGAGAGCAGTTATCTTCTTGGTATCAAGACTACCTAGAGCGAACTCCAAGCCATTATGTTCACTGAACCGTGACCTTGACTGCCTGAAGAATCAACCCAATTGCTCTTTTGCTTGGAAAGTAGGAAAAATTTTCACTAGTGTTGCTCAAATAACTCGGGAATGTTCTTCAAAGTAGGCGATATCGTTAGGGAACCCTCGGAGGGGTTGGGCAAATTGGGTTGCCGACCTGCTGAAGAGGGGACCCAAAGTCAAATCGCTTTACTGAGCATCCTTCCAGTTTTCAAGACGTCGCTTTGATGTGCCCTGTTATCGGGTGAAAAGAAAGCAGAAATCTGGTAGGGGCCCACCCAGGGGCTGAAGATAATGAAACTTGAGACGTTGAAAGAAGAAGCTCACCCGAAATTACGTCGTCGTCTAGATGATTTCAACAAGTACAAACTCCTAACGATTGGGTTCTACCTGGCAAGAAAATTTTCAGCGGACATAAGTGAATCCATCTTTCTTGGATCAAGAGCAGAAATAATGGTAATTGGTTAAACTTTAAATGCCATTTTAGATACCATTGACTGATTGAACAATTATTATTATTAGGAATTCTGTAAGTTAAATACGATCATATCTTTAAATTAGGTTGTTATAAATGTGAATTTGAGTCTATAGTAAAGTATTTCAGCTGAGCTCAGGACAAGTTTTTTTTCAGGTACCAAGGAATATACAGAGGAAGAAGTAGGCATATTGTTGTAAGCTTGATATAAATTACAAAGAAGTTAATATGAATTACCTACATGTAGAATTACAACGTATCAGTACATGGTTGGGAGAATTAAAAGAGGCAGTTAGTGAGGTAGAAAATTTTGTAGAAACGTTGCAGAACAGAACGACTAGACAAGACCCTTATAGATTTAAGGTAGACAATAGAGTAGGAAAGAATAACAGGAGACAGCCATTACTTAATAAAGACAGAAGACAATATGGTTATGACGAACCAAGGTCTGATGTATATAGGGTAAAAGACGGTGAGAACAGACGTAATGGTGAAAGGTCAGACTGGTATAGCTGTTATAGATACAAGAATGGTCCTGAGAGAGACTTTTCCAATAAGTTATGGAAGTGGCCATCCCATGGCAAGACTGCTAGGAAAAGACGTGACGAATGGTTTGAAAAAAGACAAAGACAATATCTAAACTCAGGTGTAAGAGACAGAGTTGAACCTGTAAATAAAATACAAACTAATCCTAAAATGGTTGCGAATGTGACTAGTAGACAGGAAAATAAAACGACGGTAGTGATAAAGAAAATAGACCGAGAGACACAGACGCAAACAGATAAAATGATAGATAAGGAGACACAGACTCAGCTAGATAATATAGAGAAGAATGACCAAGTGCAAACTATTAAAACTCAGCAGCTGAAATTAGAAAAGGGAGACACAGTTGAAATTAAGAAGGATAGACAGACGAGAACCAAAGATGAAAAGAGACCAAAGAGGAAAAGTATTGAAGAAAGAAACATAAACAGTCTGATGGTCAATAAAGGTACAACTGAGGTGTCAAGTTCCTCAGGTATAGACATTAACTTAATACCTAAATGGTGTAGGAATGTTAAGTGTGAGAGTTCAGGTTATGGAGAGAATACTTCAGGTAAAGATATAGGAGTTGTACAGAACCGGAGCATGAGGAATAAAAGTAAAAAGAAAGTCAGACGTTCTAAAGCCGACTATGGGAATAGGATCGACGTGTCTGCAGTAAACTACTACTATGAATCTGATGAGGGAACTATTATCAGTGTGTCATCTGAAGACGAGATGGGGAAATATAAACGTTATGTAAGGTATACAGGAAACAGTGAGCAGACCGACGCAAATAAAGGAAATAGAAAGAAAGCATTTAAGAAGAAGAATAATAATAGACAGATAGCGGAAAATTACTCGACGACAGAAAGTGACTTAAGAAAATTAGAAGAATATATGACCTTAAGACCTGAGTACTTTAACAACAGGATAACAACAGATAGTGAAGATGACATAATTGAAAAAAGACGTACTAATGTATTAAGAGACAATGAAATATTTGGCTTAGATGCGCTTTATGGCTGTTAAAAGGACATATGGCATTGTTTTGGATTATGAGAAGAATTGCGGTTTGAGCAAATACATATGGGCTGTCTAAAATAGGCAGATGAATTTTTTTTTGGTGTAGCATCACATGGTAATGTTGTTGAGGATAGAGAGTTACGGCAAATGATATTCTATGTGGACCTGATGGGTGTGATCAAAAAATCCTTTGGCATTGGGAAATTGAATAGGATAGGCTGAATAAGCAACTGCCAGGCTCAATTTCAAAATAAGAAAACTTATCCAAAAACACTATGTACATACAAGTGGATCCTCACTATGGAGCTGATAACCTCCTTGAGTGGGAAGAAACAAACAACAAATGCTGGGAAGAAATCAGACGTGTTCGCCCAATCACTGAGAATCTGCAGCAAACAAACAACACAAATACTGCCCTACAATTTTTTTTCTTTGACAAACAAAGTGGGAAAAATGCATAATTTTCTGCTTGATATGTTAAACTATTCACAAACAGATTATTTTTAAAAAAAACATACTTACCAGTTCCTTCAGTATCAAAACAGGCAAAAGCATTCCTAATGACATCCTCTGGATCTGTGCCATTGAGTTTTTCTCCAAACATTGTCAGAAACATTGTGAAGTTAATGGGACCAGGGGCAGCACACATCATTTCATCCAACAGTGCATCAGTTGGGCTCTTCCCTGAAAATGTTACCAAGTGTTCACATTTCTGTATCAAAAGCACCATATTAACTACATAGTTCCATGAGCACAGAAAAACATTAACTAATCTCTATTTATAAACTATGAGCATTTGGGTTTTTCCTCAGTGACGGTGTTAAACACATACAAACAGAACTACATTCCCAAAAGATATACTTTACACTATGGCACAAAGAATTACTAATACTCCACAAGAAAAAGAGCAACAAGGATTCATCTTTTATACAAACAGAACTGCTTTGATACAGATTTTGTGGACATTTTGAGGAGAAACAAATTTGAAAACATAGTGACAACTGGCAAAATTGATGGGAAAAGAACAAGAAGAAGGCCATATGGCATAATCAGGACAAGAAGACAGACCCAATAAGAGACTGGTGATCAGGTAAGATGGCAACCATGACCGCCCACGCTTTTCGGCGTGGCACATTATAATGATACAAAGATCTGCTACACATGTTGCTATGTTAACACAAACAGATAACTTATATTAAATACAAATAATCAAACAAAAAAAAACAATTGTATAAAACAAGTACAAAAAGAGACACTGTACATGTGATATTTTTTCTCCATAAATGTTTTCACCCCCATGTCTTTGGTTATGTAATATCCCAAAAATACAATATTTTAAGATTCTGTGAAACTTCAGTCTCAGACCTTAAGTTCTAGACACTATGCCCTAGTTCTTATTGGTATTTGAATTAATTCTGTAGTAGCTGTTACTTTAACTCCTTCAGTCCCAGATTAGTTATCACTTTAACACCTTCAGTACCAATTTAGTTATCAGTTTAACTCTTTTAGTCCCTGATTAGTTATAACTTTGTTTAACTCCTTCTGTACCAGATTAGTTATCACTTGAAATTCAGTCTCAGATTAGTTATCAGTTTAACTCTTTTAGTCCCAGATAGTTATCACTATAACGCCTTCCGTCCCAGATTAGTTATCAGTTTAACTCCTTCAGTCCCAGATTAGTTATTTATCACCTTCAGTTCCAGATTAGTTATTAGTTTAACTCCTTCAGTTCCAGATTAGTTATCACTTTAACTTCTTCAGCCCCAGATTAGTTACTGAACTCTTCTATACACATGTACACGCGCATGCACACACATACAAGTTCCTATTAAATTGAACCTCATCAAGAAACACATCCATATCTACTTTCTCATAAATAAAGAGCGTATGTTCTTACCTAAAGATGCAAACATATCATGCAAGTCCTCCTTATCAATAAATCCATCTCTGTTTTGATCGATCATGTTAAAAGCTTCCTTGAACTCCTGTATCTGTGCTTGGTCAAACATCGCGAAGACATTTGACGTTGCACGCTGAGCGCGCTTCTTGGTTGTTTTGCCTTTTGTTTTTCTGCTCGACATCTTGGAGAGTTGTTAATCACGCGTTAATCTGAGGATTGGAATGTTAACTGTGTTATCACTTATATAATTAATGTAATAAAATTGTAATGAAACATGCAAGCATACAAGATAATTGAAAATGTTCAAAAAATTAAACAGGGGTAATTGCCAATTTGTCACCAGAGCTAATAATGTAGGCAAAGAATAGAAACATCGCAATCTAACAAGTAGGATGTAAGTGGTGGCATATGAGAGTTGGCATGGGAGATATAAGTGGTGACATATGAGAGTTGGCATGGGAGATGATGACCTTATCCCACAGAAAACCTTAGCTGCAAAATCCAACCAATAGTGACCAGATCTTCAAGAAAGAACATTTAGCCAGCCAAGATGAAAAGTGAATATTGGAAAGAAATGGAGTCACTGAGAGATTGTGAAGGATAGGATGGCTTGGGTTATGTGGTTGAGGGCCTGTGT
Organism: Cepaea hortensis; assembly: GCA_963921405.1. Lineage (NCBI taxonomy): Eukaryota > Metazoa > Mollusca > Gastropoda > Stylommatophora > Helicidae > Cepaea > Cepaea hortensis. The sequence continues at coordinate 59,697,534 of OY992885.1, read as the reverse complement.
GTGCTCTATTGTGGGATAACAGACAAGATGGAATGTAGTCCAGGCATCACAATCGAGACAGTGCTGGCTTAGCATGACTGTGGTCAGTTCAATCCCAGATTAAGTTGTTTTGACTATACATTTTTGGGGTCAATCATGCTTCATAAATATTGATACCAGAAATACATCTGATAAGATGGCATGGAAGAGGGCTGAAAGGCCTCTCAATTCATATCTAAACAGGACTACTTTCTTTTAATCAATCGCATGTTGTTCCAGAAAAACAAACCTCAACAACTTTAATGCAAGTTTCTTATAGTCCACCATTTTTGTTACAATTTGTGTTAATATCAGTAATTGTTATATCAAATAGGAATTCTAAGCATCAAATGGAGGACCAAGAAGACCAATATACAAGCAGTACACAAGGTCAGTTAAAAAAGGCATCTGATTACCCACATCAGGACAAGACAATTGCCATTTTTAATTTAATTATGAGGCAAGACAGTCTGGAGAAAGGTGGAAAAACTGGGAAGACTAACAGTGTTAAAAGACAGTGAGTATATTCTGGCTGGGTTAACAAGAGTTTACAGAAGACGATCAGCAGTCAAACTTATCAAGAGCTGAGGGGACAAATGGTTTGTGGTGGAACATGGTTGTTTGTGCCACTCAATATGCATGATATTAATTTAACACAAGATCATTTGCAAAGTGAATCTCTCAAATTTATACTCAACTGCTCAAGATGCGGAAAGACACATTCAGTGATGCTATTTGACCTATGAATCTACATTCTCACAAGCTCTTTGTATAATTATGAGTTAAATAATACACTTTTTGCTTTGTCTTCTTCTTCATCTGCGTTCATCCAGAGTGTTTTTTCAGATGTAATTGTGGTGTGTCTTGTCAAAACCCTTAGGCCAACACATCCGACTCTTGCGTGAGTTTTTTATCCAGGTTAGCATTCCAGGGTTTGCTTTGTCTGATGTAACTAATCATTATACATCTCCTAGACCAGGGGTGGGCAAGCTTTTCGTGCGGAGGGCCGCATTGACAAATGTGAAGCTATTGGCGGGCCGCATATATATCCATTTTGTTTACAGCAACCTATCACAATAAGTAATTATTAATTATTTATAGGTTATTAAGCAGTATAAATAACTAATTATTGCAATTTTATTTTACTTATACACTTATACATTTGACAATATGGACAAAAACTTTTACTAATTTGTTAACACGATTTTACAACTTGTTATTATAACAAATATTCTTTATTATCTATCAATGGCTTTTTAATTTAGACACACAGCGACTACATTGTCACTACAGTTGTTGATTTCTAATGAGATGTATGTAACTGCTTGCAATTTTTGACATTATTCTTGAAATCTGGAGCAAGTTTACTTGTTGAAATTCGCATGACAGCATGCAAGTTGCAGTCCGACAATAAAGACCTATTCTTAGATTTGTTGATCTTCAAGCAAGAGAATGCTTGTTCGCAAATTTATGTTGATCCATATAATGGTAAAAGTTTAGCTGCAAAGTTTTTCAAATTGGGAAATGATTCTTGTGATAAAGATCCATAGAAATGCAGCAAAACATCTGTCTTGAATTTCTCTTTCAGGTCATGATCTGCTTTTAAGTCAAGCAGCTCCAACTGTATGTCCTCTGTGGCTGTATCAGCTTCTGCACTAAAAGGTGAACTGAGAATATTGAACTATGGCTCTAATTTCTTGAAATCTTGGAATCTTGATCCAAATTCTTCAATCTGTGCATCTAATTGGGCTTTGTATTTTTCAGTCATTTCACCAGAAATGGTTTCTTGTTTCAGCAAAGGGAAGTGACAAAATCTTTTTTCACTTACTTGTCTGGAGAACAGTGAGAGTTTTGCCTGATATGATTTTACATATACATACAATTCATGTGCAAACACACCATTGCCCTGAAGCTCGACATTCAGTTCATTTAACTTTTCCATAATTTATGGGAAACATAAAGTCTAACTGCCACTCTTTATTGACAATGTTAGAATTAAAGTCACATGCAATGCCCTTAATCTCTAGGAACATCACTATTTCTTCTCTGAGTTCCCACTCGCCTCAACACCTTGCCGAGACTCAGCCATCGAACATTGGTGTGGTTCAGGACATCGGAATGTTCAGTTTCTAAATCGTCAAGTAATGACTTGAACTGTCTGTGATTAAGTCCTCATGATCTGATGAGGTTGATGACACTGACAACTGGATCAATAACATGCTTGATATTCAAAACAATTTTTCACAGACTTTCTTGATGAATCACAGTTATGTGGTAATAATGTGTGGTCTGGATATTCTGCTTTAAGCTTATCACTTATCATCTTTACCAGACCTACATTTTTTCCAGTCAAAGCACGAGCTCCGTCAGTTGTAACACTTGCCATCTTGTTCCAAACCAACCCAGTTCTTTCAATACAGTTAGTAACAGCATTAAATATATCATGGCCTGTGGTTGTGTCTTTGAGTGACTCAACACTCAGTAACTCTTCAGTGAGTTTGAAAGAAGTGTTTATTCCACGTATAAATATCAATAATTGGGCAGTATCATGTACATCGGAAATCTCATCCAATGCAAGAGAGTACCACAAAAATTGTTTACTTGCATCTTGAAGTTTATGCATCAAATTGTCACTGATCTTGTCAACAAGTCTGACCACAGTTCTCCTTGATAAAGTAATGTTGTCAAATCTGTTTGTTTCTTTGGTGTGTTCTGGACACATAATGTTTGCTGCATTTAGCAAACATTCCTTGATGAACTCGCCATCAGAAATTGGCTTCTTCTGTTTTACAATTCTGTGTGACAGCACAAGACTAGCTTCAGTTGCAGCATCTTGAATTGAAGACTGTTTAGTGAAAACAGTTTGCTGTTTCTCCAAAATTTTCACCATCTCAAGGCATTTCCTTTCCTTCTCTTCGGTCGTTAAATTGTATCCGAAATCGGAATGTTTTGTTTGATAATGTCTTTTTAATTGTACTCCTTGAAGACAGCCACTGTCTCACGACACAACAAGCAAACTGATTTGCTACCAACTTTTTAAAAACAGTACTTAGTTGTCCATTCATCATTAAAAACATGGCATTCATCTTCAATCTTACATTTGTTATTTACACTCATCATAACGGTACATGAAATGCTGTAAAATTCAACAAAATAACTTCTTTTTTCTTTTTTCGTTCGCTTGAAATATGTCTATATCTGCAATGTCGTCTCTTGCATGAATTGAACTGTTTTTTCAGTTCACACAGTGGTCCATAGAGTTTATCTTCCACTGTCGTCTCTCTAGGCCAGAAGGTTTGCCTAGATATGTTATATTTTGGGCATTCTTGGAGTATGTGCTCTGCTGTCTGCGACGCCAATCCACATGTGCACATGGCTGTTTCACCAATCTTGAATTTTGTATACATGTGGTTGCGTAATCTATTGTGTCCTGTTCTGAGGCGCAGAATAATGACTTGTTCTGGTCTGTCCATAATGTGGTAGTCATCTTGAGCAGGTTTTGGTGGCTTTCTGACTGATTTGATCATTCTTTTCTTTTGGTGGTATGTAACGGGCACATCAGGCTGTTCCTCTTTGGCTCCTTCCTTAGCCAATTGATCAGCTCTGTCGTTTCCGGGTACTCCACAGTGGGATGGTATCCACTGTATGGTGACTTTATGCTGACTGCTAAGTTCAGAAAGTAGTGTCCTTAGTACTGGCAATTTCCCAGAGAGGAGCGCCTCGAGTACTGATTTTGCATCTGTTAGTAGCACCACAGGTTGTGTACCATTGCTGTTATTTAGTAATTTCTCTGTTGCTATCTTGATTGCCTCAATTTCGGCATCATAGTTATGGCAGTACTTTCCTGTCGGTACTACAAAATAACTTAAAAATGAATTAAAATTTTTTATTTTTAAATGCCCTCGCGGGCCGCATAAAAATCACTTGGCGGGACGCATGCGGCCCGCGGGCCGTAGTTTGCCCACCCCTGTCCTAGACTAATCCTTCAATTTTCGTTCTTACATTGTTTAAGCATCATACTGTTTTATCTTACCCCAACTTAGCAAGCTGCCGATAATAAAACTAACATCCATTCTCACAGCATCTATCTGGTTTGGTTCTTGTACTGTCTTCTTTATCATTCTAATAGCCTTCTTACATTTTGTTCTCAACACAATTTCCAATGTAAAAATGGGCAAACTATACCATTAATGAAATACATTAATTTAAACATCTCCTACTAGACCATCTCAAATAAAATTACTATGAAGCACTGTCTAAATTATCTATTATACATTGTCTCTAAATTCTTTCTGCCATGTGATTAAAAAATGTCATGATTTCTAAGAGTATCCTTGTTTATCTGTGTGAAGAAACTGACACAATTTAACTTTCAGTGCATGCTGTAAATATTCTATGTTCTACACCATAAACATATTTCACATAATTTGTTTTACAACTCTGCTTCCTAAAAACATTCTTCATACATTATCACAATAACATACAAAATACCACCTTTGATCTACACATTATGCATATCACTTTTGATCTCAGCTAAATTTGTTTATTTAGTTTTTGAAACTAGTTCTTGCAAAAGTAGAGGGGTCTGCATGTCTAAATTTCCCAAAAGCTATGTCTGCAGTATTGTAGCTATATGCAGATTTCCTCTTGTCAGACAGATTGGGACCACGCAAACAAAAGTAACCAAAAGACACAAAGCACCAAAAGACCTCTCAGGTAGACTAAAGACAGCTAATGACTAGGAAAAGAAATGCCTTCTGACACTGATTAACTAGGCCAGAGGTCTGATGACAATTTTATTGTATAATGAAACTATTGAGTCCACATTTTCTATCATTCTGTTTTATTTACCTATTTGTTTTTTGAAAAATTAATTTAATTACCAAGAAACTTGTATCTAGTTTACAAATGCCAGATATTGGTGACATATTTGATTAAATTCTTCAAGCTAAATCAAATAGTGCTGGTCTCATTACCATGCTAAATAAAATACTGACAATTTCACTAAAATATCTACCAACAGTGGTAGCAAAGTGACTAGCAGACTTGCTTATCAATCCCCAGTAGAGATTTGTTTGGACCAGTATGACCGGAATCGCCCAAGTTTTCAGTGCCCATAAGGGTTGCAGGCAACAACAGCACCGACATGTTACCTACCAAGTGTGTTGTAACAGGCAACTAGGAAGAGTTAGCAGGGAAAGAAATGACATGAAATGGTTGAGGTCAGCATGGCCGAATGGATAAGATTGCTTTCTTAAACATTCATTGTGTTGATGTAGTGGTAGCAGGTTCAACCCCTACACTGGTACAGATGGACTAAATTGTTGACTTCTCGTCATTGACTTAGGGACGTAAATTACAAGTATCTCTGAAGTCAGAGTGAGTTAGCCATCAGGCAAGGGACACTGGTAATAAGGAAAGCTAATCGACATGCAAAAATTAGTCCAGTGCACTATAAGTAGTAGCAAGCGTATGGATTATGCTTGAGTTCAAAGCAAGAAATTGAAGAAAGAAAAAATGGTCAAGGATAGGTGGCCCTCGCATCAGATGGTTGAGAGCTTATGCTCCACTCGGAGATGACTGGTTTGTTGGGAATCCTCTAGAACAGGGGTGGCCAACACGAGGCCCGCGGGCTGCATGCGGCCCGCCGGACGTCATGTTGCCGCCCGCGGAGTGGGAAGCGATGATGTGGTCGAGGCTGTAGCACGCTTGCTTGTTTACTTTAATTAACAAAAAACAAAAATGAGGTGCGTGGCCCAGCAGAAAATATTTCAGAAATTTGGCCCGCCTGCTGAAAAGGTTGGCCACCCCTACTCTAGAAGAATGCCGAGCTTTAATTATGATGCTTTAGCAATCAGGTCATCTAAGCCTGGGAGTGAAGCTGGCACAGACTTCTTTCCCAACCCTGTACTAAACTGCCATCTCCGTAAGGGGCTGTGTTGCAGGGATCCACTTCCCATCTCCACAGCACAGAAATCAGGGGTATGTGCAAGACTGGTACTGGAACTTAATATCTACCAAGAGGCATGTGAAGATTATGTAACCAGGTAATGAGTCGGCACAGCACATACAATAGGTAAAAAAAACTGACTGGGATTGTTCAAGACTCAAAATGTGAATCACAGAAACTTTCATTTCTTCCCAGAAGGAAAGGCAGCCAGATAGGGAGTTTGTAGCACATTATGTCCTCTACACCCACACAGATTTTTTCTGTTGCAACCTCAACAAGTCAATAAGTATATATTAAAACAATAAATGAGATCCAAATTTGAATACCATTTACTGTTGCACTTTCATTTCACCTTTACTTCTTAACATTATCTCCACCAACACTGATACAACTATTATCCCATTAATGTATCAGTGCTTCAAAATCCTAGTGACCCATTTATATTAGTGAAGGTCCAACACTTCATACCAAAACCCCACAGTAATATCTGCTGTGGAATGACCTTTATCTCTTCACCTAGGTCCTGCCCAAAGCAGGATACTCGAAGACTGCAGTTGGGCACAATAAAAGTTTCCATGACAGCATCTGTATGTGTCAATGGACATTTATCCATACCTATATTCTTCTGAGATTGATTGTCCTCTCTATTTAATTCAATTCTAGTATTTTTGTTTCAGTTTCACAAAATTAAATGCTGTAATTACAAATAAATAATTGCTACATTTAAAGAGGTACTCAATATCCCTGCCTCATAAGATGATTGAACGACATGAATAATAAAAATAAATGGTTAAATTAAAGTAAAGAGGTGTTCTATATTTTTGTCTCAATTCAATAGTATTTGTAATTACAATCTGTATGAGTATGTAATTGTAATAAGTCAAACTGTAATGATTAAAATTACTAGTACTTCCTTGAAGGAAGGTGTGTTTATAAACTTATGTTTATACATATTAAAATAATGCACATTATTTAAAATACAGCTGGTTTAAATATTTTTTTAGTTAGAAATTATATTTAAACATAATGTGAACCTAGGGATGGGTACTTTTTAATTTTTAGTTAATTTAGTGTAGTGTGTAATAATCGGTCATTAGTCTTTTTCCATTTTCTAAAAATGGCCTTCACAATTGCTGTAAGAGTAAAAAATCTCTGCCAGAAATTAAAATGGCCTTCACAATTGCTATGTACATTAATATTATTAGTATTATTAATAATTTTAATAATTACAATGTTATTGTTACACACAAATTCCAATTGCAAGCTGCAATGACTTGTAAAATTATTTAACAACTCACTTCAGAGCACCACTGTTCTGTTAACAAGCAGATGTAACTAACACAGTCTCCAGCCGGCGTTATTTAGTGAACTACTCTGCCCAAATATAGCAATGCTGTATATGGATATATTTAGAGGCTTGGCTTGTCGCCTTGGCTCAGCTACCGAACGAATGAGTCATCCAACCAAGCCAGTCCTCCCAGCAATGACAGACGACAAAAGGCCACTAAATTATATAGGTCACTCGGAAGCAAGTTCTTAACTGGTTTTCTTCACGTCTTGCTGAGCTGAACTCGGTAGTGCGAATATAAATACACTATAAATTAAACAAATAGCTGTAAAACGTATAAAGAGTACATGCTCAATGGGATACGAACCAAAATAAAGACTTTCTTAGTCCAGGAACAACAACCACTGATTACCAGACAAGTGTTCAAGTGGTTAAACTATATTCACAAGTAGTGCTGCAAACACAACTTATGTATCCACAACTTATGTGAAAATAGTTTAATCTATTTACACAATGACGAAGAAAAAACCGTAAGAATTACACAAAAATATATACCTTACTGTGGAAAGGGGGGGGGGGGCGTATCCATAAGTATTGGAGATGAAGACCATAGGTATATAACATTATAGTATGCATGTATGTATATATGTATGTGTATATACTTCATACATTAGATGGTAAGAAGGAAACACTTAGGACATGCAGCATGTTTCAGTGGGATTCCAAAACAGTTCTAAACAACAAAAGTCCTCCTAACAAATAGTTTTTAAAGACAACAACATTAATGTGGCGTATATTTGAGAGACTCGCCTCAATAGCCATCACAGATTTTCAGTCAAAGAATATCAACACTATGAAGAAATTCTGATACACTTGCTACACTCAATGCTGTGCGGGTGCGCAAAAGTAACTGAATTTAATTAATAGTTAGTTGCAAATCTTGTACAGGAGATCGCAGTCAACCCCAGCATTTTTGACTGCTTGTGATTTTTTGGCAAGTTTACATACAGTAGTTTGCCGTTGTTTTCTGAACGACCGACACTCATATCATTGTATGAAAATCAACGTAAGGTGGTCTGCTGCCAAATCTCCCGCAGCTGTGTTTCGAACGCAGTATTCGGGATTACGAATTGCGTGCGCAATTCCCGCGCCACAGAGCCGGCGAACTTTAATAACCAGATATAAATTTACCGACTGTTATAATGATAAAAGAAGTTGCAATCGGAATTTATAATCTATATACTCCTGCCCGGGTAGATCACACACTTTTAAATAGGAAAACAGAATAAATAAACTGCATACTAGTCTGAAACTTCAATAGCCACTAAAAAAATAGGAGAATGTCCAGATACCGACAACAAGGGGGTGAAATGGAATACTAGGAAATATATTGTAAATTCCAGCTAACCAACAAACAAGATGATAAGCCCAGTATCCTTAGCAGATGGCGCGCCACTTCCACTCCAGACTTTGCCTTCTGCGTAGTGTGTACCCTCCAAAAAAATGTGTCGCTGTTATCATCAACACGTAGCAGATCTTTTTCAGATTGGCGTTCTCACCACGGCGTGCCGAAAAGTTTCTCGTTCCCTTGTCATCGCCATGTTTACTATTTGACTAATTAGCTGGCACAGACCACAGATCAACAAAACGGGTAATAAATACGGAGTTTGTCTCATAATAGCAAGAAGCCCGCGCCTCTCAGGAATTACAAACGAACTGATTAGGATAGATCTGCTGACAAACAATTTCAATTACTCTTCTTTTGTTTCTGCTCTAAACCCTCACTGAAGCTGGGCTCGACCGACTGTCGCCAAACGATCCTATCTTTTTAATGGTAGATATCTCATGCAGCCCTGTCCATGACATCCCCATTAATAATGTGTGTATGTATATCTCTAGTGCAGTGGTTCTCAACCTTTTTTGGCCCATTCCCCCCTTCACCATATTTTCAGAACGCCATCCCCCCCCCCTTCCTATCAAAAATTTGGCCCGTTCCCCCCTTCACCATATTTTCAGAACGTCATTCCCCCCCCCTCCCCTTTTCATATTTCCTATCTAAAAATTCCCCCACCCCTACACAGTATTCGTAAAAGTGGAAGGCAAATGTAATAGCATATACTAAAACAAGTCTAGACATCCACATAAAACATGATTTGTGGGTCTACTTACTTTATAAAATGAATTTTAGAAGGACGAGACATACATAACTGTAAAGTATGAAGGGAAAAACTATGTCAAGTAATCAGTTCTTGCATTAACATGATCTTGAAATGGTCTTCATTCCCCCCCCCCCCCTGGAAACCATGAAATTCCCCCCTGGGGGGGGGGGGGGAATTCCCCACCGGTTGAGAACCACTGCTCTAGTGCTTTTCTCTGTGGTGTTTGTTTAGGTCTCCTTCTAGTTCGCTTACCCAGATATTTGATTTTATTTAAGAATCGATGTCATAGCATTCCGGAAAAACCCACAGATGCTCCGTCTCGGGCAGACAATGTAATATTATTAATATGTTGATGCTTATCATTTCAGTGCAGACCGCGTTGCGCTTGTGTTTTACGAAATTGTATGGGTGCCAACAGCTCAGAAAGCAATGGCAAACTACTGAACGTAAACTTGCCAAGACAATAAAAGCAAAAAAAAAAAAAAAATTCTGGTGTTGACTGCAAACTGTAAACGATATGCAACTAACTTTTTTTTTTTTTAGATCACTCCAGTAGCACACTAGTTGTAAACATGTTATTTCCTTCCTCTCTTACGTCCCTTATTGCCAGAACTCCGCCTGAATCTTCCAATTCAAATTCCAATTTTCAAAACAAAAATTCCAAATTCGGCCTCGTTCAACCTGTTTCCTCAGCGTCGGTTATTGTTGAGGTCCGTGGTTTTTGAGGGTTCATTCACCCTAATTCTTGTCTTGTGAGTCCTATCTCGGACTGGTTATGTTGGTTTGTGTCTGTGACGTCAGCTGGGGGAATCGGTCGGCGGCTATCCTTCTTCTTCTTTTCGTTCATCCGGAGTGATTTTTCAGATGTGATTGCGGTGTGTCTGTTATGCGCCCTTGGGCCGAAACCCGTAGGACAACACACTTTAGCGTGCTTTTTTGACCAGGTAGCATTCCTGGGAGACTTTCACTTTTGTGGTGCCATCTACAACCTTGCTGGCCAAGTTGGAACGGTCGAAGACAACGGTCATCCCTCAAAGGAAGGCAGGGACAGTCCATAGCATTTTCCGCCATCCAAGGTTGCTTCCATAGTTGCAGGGCCGACACATAACGCCCTGGATCTGGGCTCACTGAGGGAAATCGTCACGTCCTGCTCATGGCTGCTTTAAATCCTCACTTCAATATATTGGTCATTTCGTTTACCCCGGGCCATTCCCGCACAAACCAGACAGGTTTGCAGACGGCATCCACTCAGCGAGTTTTCGGACATGTGCTTGTCGTTGCGCCCGTCAGAGCTGTTCCAGGCACGACAGACATTCGGAAAACTACCTAGTCAGAGCTGTTCCGAACAAGAGCGGCATTCGGAAACTAGGTAGTCAGAGCTGTTCCTAGCATGAGAGACATTCGGACGAGACATTTCACTCGGACGTAATTGCGTAGTGTCAATTTTTAGTTTGCCACCCGTAGGACGACACTTCCGGCGGGCATTTTTTAATGAGGTTAGCCTTCCTCGGGTTTCGAGACTCTTGTTTCGGCTTCCACACAGCAAGCTTTCGCTTCGGGCTGCCACGTAATGGATTCGCAAGACAGGCGTTCCATTTCATGTCAAGGAGACAATTTTCCACCTTTGACTACACTCACTCCATGAGTGTGGTTACAGACTATCGGACGTCTGCGAGACGTGCGACCGAGGTGTTTTTTCACCTTTTGTACTCGCTCACGAGGTAGGCTACATGTGCTGCCGGCTCAGCACCTTACCTCCGTGCGTCTGTGGGCGAGTAACGGTCAGGACCTTTCATCCGGGGATACCTCATATCCCCCAGCTAAGAGCCATTGAACGAATCTGCGCCGAGCATGTAGCGTTCTCAGCACATCATCACAATTCTGATGTAGGTTTGTGTCGATCAGGCTCTCACTTCCGAGAGTTTATGGCTTAGAGACGTTCAGCCATACACCTCGGATGGGAGCCTTAGAGGTTATGTCCGGACTGAGATTTTAGAGATCGTTTGCCTGATTTTGACTGCTATCCTCAGTCTTACCTGCAGAGCAGCAGGTTGTGTCTCTCTTAGTCTGGTCCCTATCCCACGAGCCGTCCGATATGTAGTTTTCACCCATCGGCAAGCACATGGGGTCGATGGGACACGCAAGCTCCCCCACCACGGCAAGGTGGAGACACATCGGGGGAGGGCGGCTATCCTTTGTGCTCGTCTGTTCTTGTGGTTTCCTTCGTTGGTGCAGGCTCCTGGCTCGTCTGGCTTGACTGGCTGCAGTCCTTATAAGGACTTTTTATTAGGTCTTTTAGTCTCCTTTTTTGTGTATTTTCTGTAGGAGCTTTTCGACGTTTCTATTTTTCCTCCTTGTGCCTTTTTTCTTCTTCGAGTTTGAGCTTCTGTTGCCATTTCATTTTTTCCTCCACGCTCAGCCATGATTTTCTCTCTCCGTCTTCTATGTGGTACGAGTAGTCGGTATCACATTCCAAGTATCTAGTTGGGTATTCTACCGGTCTCATGAGTTTTTTTGGTTTCTTCTTTTCTCTTTCAATCCAGTACCTTTTGAATTCCTGGTGTCTGAGTTTCTCAATCCTTGCCGACTCTCGTAGCTCCTCCAAGGTAGGCCACCGGGGCCTGTCGGTGTCGTCCTCAGGGTGCTCGTCTCGGTTCTCTTCGGATGTCTGGCGGGATATTGTCGTGGCTGGGTTGCTGGCTTTGTCTAGCGGTCTCTTGTTGGATGTCCTCTTGCGGTTTCTCTGTGTGCTTTTCTGTTTCTTGTGCTGGTTTGTTTTGGGTTGGCTCCCTTTCAGTTGTTAGAATTTCTCTTACCGCTTTGATGTCTCGTAGAATCTCTTCATTTATCTTTGTCATCTGCCTCATATTCTCCACCTTTTGTTTGATGTCCCGCTGGATCTCCTTTATTTCGGCAAGAAGTTTCCCATTGTCGCTGGTTGGTGCCGATGTTTTCAGTAGCTTGACTTGCTTCTTTAACTCTTCAATCTGGCTTTGCAGTTGCTATTTCTCGGCTTGTGAGATGCATGTTGCTGTCTCGCACCTCCGCATTGCTTCGTTGTATGGTGTCTTTGTGGTATGGCGATCTTTAAGACGTCTCTGTGTCGTTGCAGATACGGACAGCCCAGGTATCTGGCTCCATGCTTGCTCAGGCAGTTGGTGCACTTTCTTTTGTTGTGGGTGCTCGGAAGTCAGTGTCCAGCTTTGCCAGCGGACACTCCTTGAAGGCGTGATGATCGGCGCAGTATCGGCAGATTTCCATCTTATTGCGACACGTTGCTCTGCTGTGGCCGGCCTTCTGACATCTAGAACATTGAGTGATTCTTGAGATAAATCTCTCTGGTTGCTGCATTTTCTTGTTGATTGATACTGTGGTCGGCATTTCGCTGCCCTCCGATGTCACCACTGCCAAGGTTGTAGGTATCTTGGAGTAGGTGAGGAGCCGCTCCGCCTTCAAGAATAGGATGTGAAGATTCTCTTCTCGTAGCTGCTTCAGGATTTCTTCATCTGTCAGCTCCACTTGAATCCGCTTGACAACCCATCGGACTGTTTTTAAGTCTGTGTTCCCAGCTCTGGTGTCTTTCTCCTCCTTTTCTGTTGTCTTGATTCTTGTTTGTGTTGGGCTGTCAATCTTCTCCCTCGTGGTAGCTTCAGTAATAGCTGTAGTATCAGGCTCTTTGATGCGTCTAGCAGGTAGGATCTCCACGTTCTTCTTCTTGTTGTCGGCTCCCACGCTGCACATCTTGGCTACCGCGTGTTTCTTGTTGTTGGACTTTCAACGTGACATTTCCCCGCGAATCAGGCTTCTTGACAGAATAAGGCGACTTGACTTGTTAGCGCTCGCAGTGCGAATGACGACACGACGACGCGACGCGCACTATGCACGCGCCTGAATCTGATTTCAAACATCCTTAAGTATATTGTTTTTCTGCCATTGTAACTTCAGCTAGCAGCCGTTTATTGATTGCCTTCAGAATGTCTGCGCTATCCTTCCGAGTATATGGACCACTAACGCCTTTTGACACCAACAAATCTGCTCGCTCATGACCTCGCACTCCTGCGTGACAAGGGCAGCTTATCCATGGAAAGAGAAAAGTAGTTAGGCTTTATAGCCACTTATGCCACACCTGTCCTTTTGTTTTAACTTTACACAATACGAATTGTAAATCAGATTTCTGGAAAATGAAAAGTCCTCCACAGAAAATCATTGAGTTGATTTGAGATGAGACAAGAACCGACATCACATCACTATATATATATATATATATATATATATATATATATATATATATATATATATATATATATATATATATATATATATATATATATATATATATAGAGAGAGAGGTTTGCATCCCCTCCCCACCTCCTTATATGTTAAACTTATATACTGATAACATCATGAGAAATATTAGAGAAAGTATTGGCAAGGAATAATGTGATGCCGTTGTAATTGCATGATCAGAAATAGGTGTATGTACTTCGATATGTTGACAACAAAGTTTTACTGTCAATAACACAAATGGGAAATGAGAAGCTACTAAGCCAATGCAAGAGCAAAGCGAAATACATAATGTACATCTCAAAGCAACAACAACAAACACAAAATCACAATAGATAAAATAAGACAGTCAACAAATTATATTTTTATTATCTGTTGGGGTATCATACTTGCCTTCGAAGAAGTCCATAGGTATCTGGTCTCCCCCCTCCCCCAACATATGCATCAGCGTCGAGCCGCTAATAGTACCAGTTCTGTCTTAATTGACGAGGCTCCTCATTCTCCCGATCGATGTGTCTGTCTCTCGTGTCAATTCTTACTCCCAAGTCTCTCATTCTGGACAACGATGTGGATTCACTGACGTCAGTCCTCCGCTCTCGACATCTCCCTAAGGGGGTTAACAACGTGGGCACGATTCATGGCAGGCCATTTGCAGTAGATGAAGAGCCAGCAAGTTTATCAGCTCGTTCATTTCTCTAAACCAATGGTTCTCAACCGGTGGGGAATCCCCCCCCCCCCTAAATTGTAGGGTTTCCAGTGAGTGGGGGGGGGGGGGGGGGGTTAAAATTATTTCAAGATCGCGTTAATACAAGAACCAATTACTTGATATTGTTGTTCTCTCCATATATTACAGTTCTGTACTTCTCGCCCTTCTGAAATTCTTTTTATAACGTAAGTAGACCCTCAAATCACGTTTTATGTAGACGTCTAGACTTGTTCTGGTATGTGTTATTAAATTTAGTTTCCAATCACGTTTTATGTAGAAGTCTAGACTTGTTCTGGTATGTGTTATTAAATTTAGTTACCAATGTTACGTATACTGTGTAGGGCTGGGGGGGGGGGGAGTTTATAGGGAGGAAATACGAAAGGGGGGGGGGGGGAATGACGTTCTGAAAATATGGTGAAGGGGGTGCATGGGCCAAAAAAGGTCGAGAACCACTGCTCTAAACTCTCGCATGTCCCGAAACGAAGATGAAGGTGACTCTACTGACAACAGACCTTTTTTCTCATAACATGTCCACACAAAAATTGTGACTGTCTACGTCTAATTTCTCCAATCAGTTTAATAATTTCATTTGTGTCTTGTCTCCCCCGATGTGTCTCCACCTTGCCGTGGTGGGGGAGCTTGCGTGTCCCATCGACCCCATTTGCTTGCCGATGGATGAAAAACTACATATCGGACAGCTTATGGGATAGGGACCAGACTAAGAGAGACACAACCTGCTGCTCTGCAGGTAGACTGAGGATAGCAGTCAAAAATTTAAATCAGGTGCACGAAGGCAGAAGTTCTTGGTCCGGACAAAACTCTTAAGGCTCCCTGTCGAGGACTGTGGCAGCCACAAACCCTCGGATCTGAGAGCCGGGCCGATACCCACCTACCGAAAAATAGGGGCGAGATACTAAGCAAGCTACATGCTCAGGTCTGATACATTTTCGAAGGCTCTCAGCTGGGGGATATGAGGGATTCCCGGATGAGAGGGCCTGGCCGTTTCTCGTTCAGTGCTGCACGAAGGTAGGGTGCTGAGCCGGCAGCACATGTAGCCTACCTCGTGAGCGAGTACAAAAACAGTCTAACGTGCCTCGAAACCAGAAGAAGGCTAACCTCATTAAAAAATGCCCGCCGGAAGTCGGAAGTGCCGTCCTACGGGTGGCAAACTAAAAATTGACACTACGCAATTACGTCCGAGTGAAATGTCTCTTTCGAATGTCTCTCGTGCTAGGAACAGCGCTGACTACCTAGTTTCCGAATGCCGCTCTTGTTCGGAACAGCTCTGACTAGGTAGTTTTCCGAATGTCCGTCGTGCCTGGAACAGCTCTGACTAGATAGTTTTCCGAATGTCCGTCGTGCCTGGAACAGCTCTGACGGGCGCAACGACAAACACATGTCCGAAAACTCGCTGAGTGGATACCGTCTGCAAACCTGTCTGGTTTGTGCGGGAATGGCCCGGGGCAAACGAAATGACCAATATATTGAAGTGAGGATTTAAAGCAGCCATGAGCAGGACGTGACGATCCCCTCGGTGAGCCCAGCACCAGGGCGCTATGTGTCGGCCCTGCAACTATGGAAGCAACCTTGGATGGCGGAAAATGCTATGGACCGTCCCTGCCTTCCTTTGAGGGATAACCGTTGCCTTCGACCGTTCCAAGTTGGCCAGCTGGGTTGTAGATGGCACCACAAAAGTGAGAGTCTCCCAGGAATGCTACCTGGTCAAAAAAGCACGCTGTAGTCGGATGTGTTGGCCTACGGGTTTCGGCCCAAGGGCGCATAACAGACACACCGCAATCACATCTGAAAAAAAACACTCCCGATGAACGAAAAGAAGAAGATTTGTGTCTTGTAGGACTTGGTTATTGGTTTTTCTGTCTGTCCATGATATTCTTAGCATTTTCCTCAGAAACTATATTTGAACAGCCATCAGATGTTTTTCAGATTGGCTGCTCAGTGTCCACGCTTCACATACATACAAAAGTACTACACCCCAACACTCTTTTTCTCGTTGCAAAGGACAACTTTTTTTATTAGTCAGTATGTTTTTCATCTTGCAAAAGATTGCAAATCTTCGATTACATAGGAAACTATTTTGGCCCGCGTCTACACTGGCCAAGTTCTGTGAAGATGCGAACAATCTCAGGTTGACTGCTGCTTTCTTTAAATATATTCAGATTATTGTACGATGCAGTAGAAAATGAAACCTCTAATTTAAATATGACGTTTCGATGACATTCCTACCGTCCCCATTAGGTTCAGAACCTTTGATGGATCCATTTTGAAAGTTTAATGTTACCAGCAGACGGAACAAGTGAATGGAAGTGCGTGCAAAATCTGGCAGACAAGCAGCTTTCAGTGTTGACTCAGACGCCATTGTTGTGGAGAAATTTGGTCGTTTCTTTGTTATGAAAGAACTTTGAGTGAATATATATAATTCATCTGCTTTTTTCTACTCACATTTGTATTGCTGGAGTGCATCAGAAATGAGTTTCACAAAGGGGAAAGGTAATTTTGATTAATTAGACTTAAATAATGAAATGCCTATTTCAAGAAAGAAAAATCTCAGAATCACTGAGAATCTGAAATGAAATATTGAATTGAAATTAATGATGACTCGTTTTTAATTAAATTACAAATCTAAATGATACATGTTTTGTTTTTATATTGTAAAGTAATTTTAAACATTTTTTTTATGTACGGACATTGTTCATTTGTGAATTTAGGTTGACTAGGTCATCAAGACTGAGGTATGACTATGAAAATGAATCCATCGGCAACCAACGGCCCAACCCCACTAAATAAAAAATTTGGCACTCTTCCGAATAACGGTCCCAAATTATTTCTTGTAAAAAGCATTCCTTACGGGGCCTCATCAGGTGATATAATAAAAAATATTAAACACTACGAACTAAAATATAGAAATGAGAAAATCGAAATACGTACAAATAATATTTGACAGTTTAATATAACATGTGTGGAAATACATATGTACAAGATAGAGATACACACTCTGAAGACAGTCAGGGCCCTCTGGGCCCAGGAAACATTTATTGCATCCGTCGATCGGTCTAGCAGTTCACGACACACTGAACCGGAAGTGATCAACATCATCACCTAATGAGGCCCTGTAAGTGTAAGGGATACTTTTTACACGAAATAATTTGGGACTCTTATTTGGAAGAGTACCAATAATTGTATGGGAGGCTCTATTCGCAATGGAATTGCGAATAGAAAAAAAATTATATTCGCAATCGAATTGTGGGATGTAACAAACATGTCACAGCGTCTGCTCACTAGTCAATTTTAGTTTGGGCCATTAAGAAGTCTAAGAAGGTGGTTAATTTAAATAGGAATGTTCACTGTTGCGAGTTTAATTCTGCCGAATTCTTAGTATTTTTTAATGAATCACTCTTCTTCTTAACTTCTGTCCGTTCTTTTGGCATCCCATTTTATTTTTACATTACGTTAGTCCTGTTTAAATATCAAGAAAAATTTTTCAGAACAGGTATCCCCAATACAAATAACGATCCCTACAAATAATTCTGTCCCCAGGCGAGTTCAAGAATTGTTAACTTTCGTTTCTGTACACTTACTGTTACCAGGCATCCATGTTTGTTTAGGTTACCGTCCTACTATTTATGTCCTGATATGATGACATATCGCAGCAGTGATGATTCTCTTAATTTGACACTTTCTATGGACTCCAGTAATATGCTTCGCTTCAGAGAGACATGATTAAGCAATTCAAACACCAGGCTTTTGACTGACTGACCTCATGAATTAATAAATAAACAAGGATAAGGAAATGCTATGCATATAAAGTGCAGGAAAACCTGATATATATGAAGCAGGTGGAAAAGAGAGAGGAGAGAGATGGATAACGAAGATAGTGTGAGAGACAGAGATATGAGAAAGATGTATTGAAAGACATTAAAGAGTGGTAAAGACAAGAAAGAGAGAGGTGGGAGATCGAGACTTAGAGCGAGAGAGAGAGAGAGAGAAGAACTCGTGTTCGGCTAAGCACCTTTCTCAAGACAACAAAAGTAGAGGACAGATAGATAAGAACAGAAAGACAAGTGCGCAGGTTCTTGTGCAGCAAGATAAACACCTAATACACAAAATCCGTAGAATACATATGTCTAAAGCGAAATCATCAGACTAGCATTGGTGTCACCTAATTCCTGAAAATGAAAAAAAAAAAAATATGATGCTTTCCCGGCGGGGAATCGATCCTCGAGCTCCCGTGTACCAGGCGGAAACACTAACCACTATGCTACTGAGGACACGTTAATAGATCAACAAAATATTGTAATATGGAAAGACACGTAGGAATAATCACGTGACCTACTTCCATTGCGAATATAATTTTTTTCTATTCGCAGTTCCATTGCTAATAGTCACTTCGTAATTGTATTAATTGTCTATAGAGTCTACGCCAATTTAGAAGTGAAGATATATATTTCTTTGTGAATTGATTTTTCTTTAACTTTGTTGTTGAGATAATGAAAAGAAACCTTGCTTGTTCAATTGAAAAGATATTTTGACAGTCACGTCGTTTACTAATCTAGTCGTAGCACAATATAAATATATTATACCATTTTTTGTTTTGTTCTTTGAGCTCGATCACTTTTAACTCAAGCATAGTCCATACACACTACTACTAGTAGCAGTGGACTGAATTTTGTGTGTGGATAAACTTTTCCTATGTAGGCGAACCCACTCCGACAGAGGTACTTGTAATTTACGTCCCCAAGTCAAGGATGAGAAGTCAACATTTTATTCCAACTGTCCAGTGTAGAGTTTGAACCCTTACCTCGACATAGTATCCTGTTGAATCTAATAGTAATACTTCTTAATATAAACAAAATGAAAGGTCGTTAGAAAGATAGGCCATTGATGAGCAGCAGAAAATGTTCTATGATGTATGAGAGTATCAGGCTTAAAGGCAATTCTACCCATAAAAAGAATTCCAAAGAAAATGGATGGCATGAATTTATATAGACTCAATAGATTGCTCAATTACCTGGCATATTTTGTTGCATCTCATCGGGTGCATACAGCAGAAGTCATACAACACAAATTAAAGCACACCAAAAAAAAATCCTTCAAGCTTAAGGATTCTTTTTTTCCCTTTTCGTCCAAAATATTTTTGTTTTGGACATAATTGCGTTGTCAGTTTACAACAGTTCTGTGATATATCTTCACCTTACGGCCAACACGTTTGACTTCTTGCATGTCAGTCATCCCTCAAGAGAAGGCAGGGGCTGATCATGAGCATTCCCCACCCTCCAATGAGGCTTCCATAAATGCAGAGCTGAAACATGACACTCAGCTCAGCAAGTGAGCTCAGATACTGGGACATTCAGGATCATTCCTTTAATTTTGAGAAACAAGCATTATTATTTTGGTAGTGAAGTGGTGGATATTTGAACGGAGATTTAACTGGAGTTCCGTTCAGTAAGTATTTGAACCTGTCAACAACAGTGAATGCATGGTAAGAACAAATGGAGGATGCTCAGAACCCTGCACCATAAGATCCAGAGTACGACAGTGTTGTGTCCTGTCCCCCCTCTTATTTATAACTTATATATACAGCATATGTAAAGAAATCATGCCAAAGATAGATCTTAACACCACATGATGAACAGAACACAGAAGAACCAATGGCACATTACACCACTAAAGACCTATTTGTAGATGATCAAGCATTAATAGAAAATCAGAATAAAAATGATAAGACCACATAAATAGTTTAAACAAAGTGTGTAAGGAACATAACATGAAAATTAGCAACAGTAAAATAGAGGTAATGACTATAACCAAAGAAGAAGACAAAAAACTGATTTATCTAAAAGAATACCCCTTGAAACAAGTAAAGAGCTTCAGTACTTAGGAAGTATAATATCATCAAATGGCAAATCAAAAGATGATTGACAGTAGATGTAATAAGGAAACCCAACTCATTGGACAAATGACACCAATACTAAAGAACAAACACATATCAATAGTTAACTTAGAAGGCACTCTACATTCTACTTACCAACTCTATGCTGCCAATGCCAAATCTGGACAGTGACAGAAAAAGAGAAGTAAAATCACAGCAGAAATGAGATTTCTGAGAAGAATGCCCTCTGTATCAAGAAGAGAGAAAAATCAGAAATGAAGAAATCAGGACTAATGTGGTGATTATAGCAGCACTAGATTTCATTAGAAAACAGCAAGTTAAATGGTTTGGCCATATAACTAAATTACAAACTAACAGTATACCACAACAAGCAATGATGGAATGGAAGCAGAAGAAGAGGCTGACTATGTAAATGATGGACAGATGGAATAGCAGAGTCCATATGAGTCTCGATACATGAAGCCCATAAACGGGCACTATCCCACTGTTTATGCTTCACCTCTACACAGCAAGGTACAAGAGGAACAAGATGAAATGCGATTTAGTAGGTGGACATTAGAACCATTTTGTCAGTTTTGTAGTGCATACCTTCTATGGACAATATTTACCTGCTGATGAGTGCCCAAACTTCTAATCACTGCATCTTTAAGGGCAACAAACTCCAAAATTCTCTGCTAGTTTGGTTAAGGCCAGTGGCAGCCATGTATCTGTGGTGTTCAACAAGTTCGCATGACATGAGTCTTGCATGGCGTTCCGTAAAACCAGCGCTGCACAGAGCTCACTGGTGCCTGTGGTGTAGTACAGGTTAACCCTTTATCCTCATCACAAATGCCTTAGTTTTTCCCCATACCTGTGACTGAAATAACCACACACAAGCTGAAGGATTGCTTTCACCCAGCAGTGAAAGAACCTGTTTCTCTGTACACCAAATCTAATTTCTTTTACCAGTTTCAATGTAGGTGGCAGTCTTCTTGGGCTGAACAGAGAAGCAGTTGAACAATACAGTGGTGGAGCACATAGCCAATTAAAGAATAATAAACAATGAAGACTCTGGTAACCCAATAAAACCTACACACAGTGAGGATATTCTTATGTCCAAACCCTTTTATCACAGGTAATATAAGGGGCGTTCATCTTAAATCTGGTTGTGCCGCACCGCACATAATTGCGTACGGTGAACATGATCATATCATAGTCATGTGATAAGTATTGACCAATGAATAAAAGAGCACGTGCTTATCGTCCCATGATGCATAGGTTCTGTTTTTGACTGTTAAGAAAATGGCCGGGTTAATCTAAAATCAGTCCAAAGAAGCTCAAAGAGCAGTGATTCAGTTTCTTTCATTTGAAGGATGTCGACCAGTGGACATTCATCAAAGAATGCAGGCAGCGTACGGTAACAAATGTGTGTCAAAGATAACAGTGAAAGACTGGACACGAATGTTTCGGAAAGAATGTCAGTTTACAACAGATCTTCGACGGCCGGGTCAAGCGCATATTGTTGCAACAGAAAAAACCATTGCCAAAATTGATGCAGCAGTACAGATGAACCGTGGTCGAAGCATACGTTCGCTAGCGAAAGAATTTGATGTGTCAGTTGGGACAATTCAAAAGGTCGTTCATAAGAAACTGCAATATCGGAAGGTATGTTCACAGTGGGTACCACAGATATTGACCGACCACCAAAATGAGGAACGCATGGGATGGTGTTTGAACCACTTGCTGCATTACAGAGTGGAGGGTGATGCATTTCTCTTCCACATAGTGGCAGGTGATGAATCATGGTATCACCACTTTGAGCCAAGCAGCAAAAGAGGGAGCATGCAATGGAAGCACGTTGGATCACCAAAACCCAAAAAATTTAAGTTATAGGTTTCCACTGATAAGATTATGCTGAGCGCATTTTTTGACCATGAAGGGCTATTGTTGGTCGACTTTAAAGAACCTGGTGTCAACATCAGCTCTACCCACTACTTGCAAACACTAGACAGTTGCAAACACTAGACAAGCTGCAAAAAGCCATCAAGAATAAACGACCCTGCATGCTTTCTCGTGGTGTGATTTTGTTGCACGATAATGCTCGTCCGCATGTCGCAAAGATTGTGCAGGAAGCATTAGCAAGGAAGAAGTGGGAAATTCTGCAACATCCAGCCTATAGTCCTGATATGTCACCATGCGATTTTCATTTGTTCGGACCTCTAAAAAAAAGCTCTCAAGGGGCAATGAGTTCACACAGATGCAGATTTAATGAATTCGGTAAACACTTGGTTCCGTGAGCAACCACAATCCTTTTTATTGCGGACGGCATTCACCGCCTACTTAAGGCGATGTGCGGCAGTAAAAACATCGATTTTTGGTCAACTTAGCTATTTTTGGAATAGTTCATTTTTAGACACCTTATCATGTCTTCTATCAGATTCTGTACTTGTTTTTGTTTAAAAACTGTTATTTTTATGCAATATTCATAATTTACTGAACCCACCCTCTGTGTCAAATTGTCTAATTATTGACAATTGTTGAAAAATTGACGGTTTTCAAATCCTAGCAACGATATCTCAGGAAAACACGACACGCGCGTGTAAGGTATCCCTGGAAAGGTCGTGAACTTCCGTAACTGTTCGTGATACTCCGTGTTCGTCTAATCGGAAGCTCTTCTGTGTACATCGGGTTTATTCGTGTCTATCATCTTCCGGAAACTTCCATATATGGAACATCGTAAGCAATCCGCGTTCGCCGATGGCTGAAATTGATCACGTGGGTTTCCAAAATGGCGGCTTTGTGTTGTTTACACCTGGCGACGTGCTGAAAGTTCATTGTTGACGACAGACTGACACGCATTGAAATATGCCTCGTTCTAAGAAATTTAACATCCAGTCATCTAGTCAACGTAAGTAATCTCTCAGACTACACCTCGCAAATGCTCGTAAGCAGCGAAAAGCCTATCAGAACATCGTAAACGATACAGATAATTCTGAAACTACTGAAAGTAAGCGACCCATGCCACTTCTTCCAAATCCAAGTGTTTTGACAGTGAATCTGAATGAATCAGTGCTATCGTGTTCTTCTCAAAGTTGTAGAAGTGATTCTTTTATTACCCGAAGCCAATTTAAAAGAGATACGTATAAATACACAACATCCACTAGCAGCAAGTATGATTCTGGTGACGACAATGGATATCAAAAACGGGAACACAGAGTAATCAGAGTTGATTGTTCAGAAATTGAGGCAATAATCAAATTGTTATGTTGTCCAGTTTGTAAAAATGATAGTCTTATTTTGAAAACTGACAGCAAGAAAGCCAAGGGATTAGCTGTGTATGCAGAGGTTTACTGCTCTTGTTGTGAAGAAGTAGTGTGTGGAAGATACCTATCTGAAAAAAGTAATGGATCTTTTGCTGTCAACAGCCAGTCAGTATATTCAGCATTAGTTTGTGGGATGGGTGCAACAACATTTAATAATTTTGTGATGTCGGTTCCTAAATCAATCAATCATTTAATAATTTTTGTGAAAATATGAACCTGCAAGGTATTCATCAGAAAACATTTCACAGCAAAGAGAATAAACTATATTCAAAGATAGAAGATCTGGAGGACACTGTTTTTTCTCAAACCGTAAAGTATGTTCTACAGGCTCATGCACAACAGTCAGGCATAACTCTACATGACAATGATGTGCTAGATATTAGTGTCAGCTTTGATGGCACTTGGCTGACTAGAGGCCACACATCCCACATTGGAGTTGGCTGTGCAGTGGATGTTCTTACAGGAGTTTGCATAGATGCCCATGTTATGTCCACATATTGCCAGGTGTGTGAAACCACTTGTAAGACACTTTCCAGGGACAAACCAGATTAATTTGCAGCATGGAAGGCAGAACATCTTCTAAACTGTGACAACAATTTCAAAGGATCTGCTGGAATGATGGAGGTGAAGGGTGCTGTGGCGACGGTCTGTGGCCCGTCATAAACTTCGCTACACGTCAATACTTTCTGATGGTGACATAAAAACATTTGCGGAACTTACCAAGATCAAACCATATGGGGATGACATTCAGATAGACAAAGAGGAGTGTATCAACCATGTCAGTAAACGCCTTGGAACAGCACTGCGCAAACTAAACTAAACTACTTAGTAGATGTGTGTCAGGACAAACTCAGAATTCAAATGAGTGTTTACACAGCTTGATATGGGCTCGATGCACTAAAGACAACTTTGCCTCACGCAAGCGCGTTCAGTTTGCAGTTGTAACTGCAGCAAGAGAGTTCAACTTTGGAGCTGCTGCTGCCCAAGACACTGCCCAGTTTTATGGACCTTCTACAGACCTGCA
Source organism: Cepaea hortensis (assembly GCA_963921405.1). Classification (NCBI taxonomy): domain Eukaryota; kingdom Metazoa; phylum Mollusca; class Gastropoda; order Stylommatophora; family Helicidae; genus Cepaea; species Cepaea hortensis. Next base: position 59,672,895 of record OY992885.1, on the reverse strand, counting down.
TATGCAGAGACTAGGAACATTTAGGATGCAGAAGCAAGTAAGAAATAGTCTGAAGTACAAGAAGGACAAACAAACTAAAAGACGCGACACTGTACAACCGGCCAAACTGAAGAGACAAGGTGAGCTGCATGCCCTGGAGAGAGGTCCTGCATATTCAGCAGGACAATTTTAACACTCAAGGTTCAGTTTTACACTTTTTTTCTCCGTAAAAGAGTGCATTAGTAATAAAAAACAAAAAAATAATTAGTTTTTCCCCGTTTTCTCATTTTGCCAATTTTTTATACATAAGTACAATTGTTTTAAAAACTATTCGTTATATTTCACTCAAACTTTGCAGAGATATTCTTTATTATATCACTTACATTGTGAGTAGATTAATCTTGAAAATTACATTTTAGTTTTTGTGCTACACTAAAAAAAAAAAAAAAATGTCATGAAAAATGTCATTACCATTTTCACATTTTGAAAAAAAAAACTGCAAAGAGATATCATTAAAATTTTCTACTCAACTTGTAAAGGGTCTATTTATTTACACATAAAACAAAGAATTTAGCCTGTACATTAAAAAATAAATGTTTTAGAGGTACATTAAGAAATTCAAGATGGCCGCTGTTTATCTTGGTTTCCATAGCAATCGTTAAGTGCAAAGTCAATTTGACAATATTTTATCGATCAGCAGTCTTTAATATCAAACCCTATCCCATAAAAGAACATAGAAATTAAGTATTATGGAATTAAATTTTTTAAGGTTAGCATCGCCTTAAGCAATGGGATGTTTGCCTGAATGCCTACAGCGACTTCTTCTAACCAACCCATGGTGCATAATTCATTCAGAATGAATGCTTTGTTTAATTCTACCACACCTGTTAATGTTTCTTTCATGCTTTTGTAATAAAGCCATTGGAACGGGTTTCAAATGAACATCCCTAATAGAAAGAATCGCCCGCGTCTAGCGTTCGTTGTCTCGGATGGCTGTGTGAGGTGCACCAAAATGGGATCTTCCCAGCCAACGTGAGTTAGCGAGGCAGGCGTTTCAAGAATGTAACCGCATCGTGCAGCCAGGGTCGTGGTTTGAGCGGGCAAAAGAGCAAAATTTGTACGACCGTTCGACAAAGTCTCGATAAGCGCCCACTCTCTCTCGATGAGTAGTGGGCCTGCAGTCAGTAAGCTGGTATAGCTTTTTTTTTTTCGGTTAGTCCTGCCGGCGTAGCTTGAAAGCTCGTCGGTAGGCGTCCAGTGGTTTTGCATGTATCACCTTGTACCGGGAGGGCGCGCTTTAGCGATGCTACTCTGGCTTGCGTGTGCGTGAATAGTCCGTCTGTCCGATAGATATCTGGTTGATCCTGCCAGTAGTCATATGCTTGTCTCAAAGATTAAGCCATGCATGTCTAAGTTCACACTGTCTCACGGTGAAACCGCGAATGGCTCATTAAATCAGTCGAGGTTCCTTAGATGACACGATCCTACTTGGATAACTGTGGCAATTCTAGAGCTAATACATGCTTACCAAGCTCCGACCCTCGCGGAAAGAGCGCTTTTATTAGTTCAAAACCAATCGTCGTTGCCCTTCGCGGGGCGCGGCGTTCCCACTGGTGACTCTGGATAACTTTGTGCTGATCGCATGGCCTTACGTGCCGGCGACGCATCTTTCAAATGTCTGCCCTATCAAATGTCGATGGCTCCCTCGATGTGTCTCCACATTGACGTGGTGGGGGAGCTTGCGTGTCCCATCGACCCCATTTGCTTGCCGATGGGTGAAAAATTACATATCGGACAGTTTATGGGATAGGGACCAGACTAAGAGAGACACAACCTGCTGCTCTGCAGGTATAGACTGAGGATAGCAGTCAAAATTTAAATCAGGTGCACGAAGGCAGAATTTCTTGGCTCGGACAAAACTCTCAAGGCTCCCTGTCGAGGGCTGTGGCTGAACGCCTCTAAGCCACAAACCCTCGGATCTGAGAGCCAGGCCGATACCCGTCTACCGGAAAATAGAAACGTGATACTGAGCAAGCTACATGCTCAGGTCTGATACATGTTCGAAGGCTCTCAGCTGGGGGATATGAGGGATTCCCGGATGAGAGGGCCAGACCGTTTCCCGTTCACTGCTGCACGAAGGTAAGGTGCTGAGCCGGCAGCACATGTAGCCTACCTCGTGAGCGAGTACAAAAAAGACAGAAAAGTGCCCCAGTCGAAGGGCATGGTTACGGAAACTCTGTATCTAACTCATAGAGAGTGTAGATATAAGTGGAAGAACGTCTCAACGCAAAATGGAACGCACGGCGAGCGTACCTATTGCGTGGGTTGAAGTCACAAGCAAAAGCTTACCGAGTGGATGTCGCCCGCAATCTGACCGCTCCTGGTGTGTGCTTGAGCGATCAGTGGTAAGCGGGATGCTCAACACATGGAAGTGAGGAACAAAAGCAGCCATGAGCAGGACGTGGAAACTCCTTGGGTGAGCCCAGTCTCAGAGCAATATGTGCCGGCTCTGCAATTATGGAAGCCTCCTCGGATAGTGAGATGATGCCCATGGTCTGCCCCTGCCTTCCCTTGAGGGCCGTCCGCGATATCGTTGATCGTTCTATCTTGACCAGCTGAGATGTGGGTGACCTTACAACAGTCTAACGTGTCTCGAAACCAGAGGAAGGCTAACCTCACTAAAAAATGCCCGCCAGAAGTCGGAAGTGTCGGCCTACGGGTGGCAAACTAAAAATTGACACTACGCAATTACGTCCGAGTGAAATGTCTCGCCCGAATGTCTCTCGTGCTAGGAACAGCTCTGACTACCTAGTTTCCGAATGCCGCTCTTGTTCGGAACAGCTCTGACTAGGTAGTTTCCGAATGTCTGTCGTGCCTGGAACAGCTCTGATGGGCGCAACGACAAGCACATGTCCGAAAACTCGCTGAGTGGATGCCGTCTGCGAACATGTCTGGTTTGTGCGGGAATGGCCCGGGGAAAACGAAATGACCAATATATTGAAGTGAGGATTTAAAGCAGCCATGAGCAGGACGTGACGATTTCCCTCGGTGAGCCCAGATCCAGGGCGTTATGTGTCGGCCCTGCAACTATGGAAGCAACCTTGGATGGCGGAAAATGCTATGGACTGTCCCTGCCTTCCTTTGAGGGATGACCGTTGTCTTCGACCGTTCAACCTTGGCCAGCATGGTTGTAGATGGCACCACAAAAGTGAGAGTCTCCCAGGTATGCTACCTGGTCAAAAAAGCACGCTAAAGTCGATGTGTTGGCCTACGGGTTTCGGCCCAAGGGCGCATAACAGACACACCGCAATGACATCTGAAAAAACACTCCGGATGAACGAAAAGAAGAAGAAGAAGAAAGAATCATAGTCTGGACACCATGGCAACTGCCTGGTTTAACGAGCATTCTTTCCTAAACCCACTGGACACAACAATTTGACAAATGTATTTCTTCTTCTTCTTCTTCTTCTTTCGTTCGCCTGAAATATGTTTATAACTGCAATGTTTTGTGACAAATGTATTAAAATTTTTACAAATGTATTAAATGCTGTAACTACAATTGTTCATTGTTTATATAAATATATATGGCAACACTAGTGGACATTGCTGAAGACAGGCACAATTTTCTGTTTCCATGATCATTAGCACCAGGACACACATAGCTGACAGTCAGTGCCATTACAGTGTGTATTGTTGTAAGAACAATTATATGTGTTCATGATGGAAATCTTATTGAATATTGTTTCTATCTGCAGGTGGTGAGGGAGAAAATGTGTTGGATGACATTTTAGATGATTGTCATGGAGGTGATGATTTTACAACCGAAATCAGTGACGACACAGGTATGCAAAGAGTATTGTTTGATCATTTTTATTCATAAAAATTTTGTATAACTAACTTAGAAGGAAGTTCTTCGTTTAACTGAAGAATATTCAGTAATTTAACAGGTTTTGTTCAAGATTTCTTGATTCTTGTACTCACTTTATTACTAACATTATAACTCATTCCAATGTTAATATGAAGTAATATGAAGTCTTGTCATATTTATGTCTTAGTTTACATATTGAGACAGCATGCATGTCATATGCACTGTGCAGAATACCTCCAGAACTTCTGTTTCCTCTTCATGCGATGATAGCGACAAACTCTGCTGTGAAGCAAGCATGACAGAATGCTTCCGATCATCAGAAGCAGTCCCCCTTTGCAGAATGTTTTGGACACTTTACCTCCTGAACACTGGATGTCTTTCTCTTGCTGTGCATTTGCACATTCTTTCCACTTTTGAGACATTTTGTGTTTTCCACACTTAACTCACAAATACTGTGTACCTCACAAGCCATCCTGTGCACCAGTGTGCTGTGACCTGCCATAATTATCACAGCACTCACTTTATCTTGCCTGCAGGAAGCAACCTTAAAAGAAAGAACATACTTGTTTCTTCGTAGTTCCTCTTTCGAGTTGGTTCGTCACGCACCTTTTCATCCATAGATCAGGGGGTCACCAAACTTTTTTCACGGCGGGCCGGATAACTGGTAAAATGACGAGCGCGGGCCGGATAGTCATTGTGTACAATACTTGCCTCGGTGTCCATGGCTAAGGTCTTACGGACGCGGTTCGTAATTACGCATACCCGCGTTCGACACATAGCTGTGCACGATTTGCCAGCAGACCGCGTTGCGCTGGTATTTTACGCTATGTTATGGGTGTCGGTTGTTCAGAAAGCAACGGCAAACTACTGAACGTAAATTTGCCAAGACATCAACAACAGCAAAAAATGCTGGTGTTGACTGCAAACGTCCTGTAAAGGATATGCAACTAACTTTAACAATACTTGCAAGCCAGAACGAAAGCTCTGGGGAAAAAGACGAAAAACTAAGTTAATCATGGGTGAATAGCGTGCAATGCACAAAAAAACAAAGACAACCATGTTTATTTACTTAAAAGGTTATCAAAGAATTCAGAATCAATTTCTTCAAGAAAAGCTTGGAAAATTTGCAAATCATCCAACTGAGTCCTGATCCGCCCCATCAGACCCTTCCTCACTCCAGCCATGTTTTTGTTTTGTTTTGTTCATCAACTGTAACACATCGAAGCTGATTCCCCTGAAGGTTATAGTCTTGCAAACATGTTTGCACTTCCATGACAATGTCTTTTCCAGGTGTTTCATTCATGCTGCAAATAGATGCCAACTCTTCCGTTACCTGAAAGTCCAAATTGACATCACGAATGAACATGAGAAGTTGTGACGTACTCGAGAGATCAGTAGATACCCAGTGCCAGAGAATACTACTAAAAGTTCCTAGTTTTCACGCGTATCTGTAGCACTATGTTCTCTCAGAGTTCTCCTGTTCTTCGCACAACTGAACTTGCCAAAAGGCTGATAGTTCCAAACAAATCGGCTTTCTCAGGACACATGTCATTTGCTGCTTCCATCATACACTCTTTGATAAAGTTACCATCAGTAAACAGTTTTCTTCGTTCTGCCATCTTATGCACTATTTCGTAACTTGTACGAGTGACAGATTCATTTTCAGCGAACTTTCTCATGAAGAGATTTCTTTGTGTTTCTAAACCACGTTTCATGGACTCATATTTCTCAGAGCGTAACTTTCTAGAAAACTGAATATGTTCATAGATGTTTTGTTTCCTAGTGACGTCGAAGATTATACTCTTTCAAAACCACAACACTTTTGCTGCATATTAGTCAACTGATTTTCTGGTCCTTTATTTCCACAAAGAAGTACTTTACTCCCCATTCCTCATTGAAAACGTGACACTCGTCGTCCACTTTTCTTTTCTTAGTAGCCATAATGAAGGGTGAAGTACACAGGATCTGAGAATGAAAAGGACATTGAATTAGAAACATAATTAAAGACCTATTGAAACACAAGAACAGCAGAGGACAAGGGATAACTTGTGTAGCTACGGCTCACCAAAGATACATATACAGTTTATAGGTACCTTTGGTAATATAATATATCGCATAATAACAACAAGTGAATCGGTACAATTATCTTGGAACAGTTATAACATCTGATGGGAGATGCCTTGAAGAGATTAGAACAAGAATCGCCATGGCGAAAGTAGCCTTTAGCAAGATGAAAAACATTCTGACCAATAAAAAGATGTCAATTGAAACGAGAAAAAGAGTGTTGAGGGGATACATAGAGCCTGTTCTTTTGTATGGATGTGAAACTTGGACAATGAGCAGTCAAGCTGAAAAGCATCTGATGGCTGCAGAAATGTGGTTTCTGAGGAGAATGCAAAGAATACCATGGACAGACAGAAAAACCAATGACCAAGTACTACAGGAGACAAATGAACATCGTAAACTGATTAGAGAAATTAGACGTAGACAATCAAAATTTTTTGGACATGTTATGAGAAGAAATGGATTAGAGAACTTAGTGACAACTGGCAAGATCGAGGGGAACAGACCAAGAGGAAGACCTAGAGGAAAATACCTGGATGGCTTGGCCACATGGCATGGATGAGACAGGAACACTGAGCTGATCCACGACACTGGTGATCGAGTGAAATGGCGAGTCATGACCGCCCATGCTTTCCGGCATGGCACATGATTGATTGATTGATTGATAATAAGGTTTGCAGAATATATAAATAGGGCTGGCCTCTAGAGCAGTGTTTTTAAACTGAGGTTCCGCAAGTGGCAGCCAGGGGTTCCAACGAAACAGACCGAAATCACCTAACTGCAACATTTCTGCCCATCTGGTTTATTACATAAAGTAGGACAGACACTTGGATCATCACACAGAGTTCCTTGAGCAAACATTTGCGTAAGGATCTGCTCCAGCAGAAATGTTGAAAAACACGGGCCTAGAGACCAGTTCGATTAATACCTTGACCGGGAAATTCTTCTGAGCTGAGGATAATATTTTCGTAATAGCACAAGGATTCTATTGCATTTTTATGCTATGTTTGCTACTTTATTGCCTCTATTCACACTTGTAGTTTACTTACCTGTCACTGTCTATCAAAGAAATCCTTGTTACATACCTATACAATGGATGACTGGCAAATTGAAGTAAATATTTCTGGAGCATCGGACTTGTGTTGATAGACGGACGCAGCTGGGGGAGGGAAAGATGTGTGTGTGTGTTGTGCCAAGGAAACCATGGTAACGTCAGAGCGTTGGCGGTTTTACCACGAGCCTGGAAAGGACCTGGGATGGCGCGAGATGAGCAAACATTACAATAAACAAGAAAATCTAGATACAATAATTTATAATTTAAAATAGTAAATTTAAAACACATAGCAGCCATGAGGTCTCCGCATGTATGAAAATCTCCTATTATTCTAAATATAATATTTACATTTAAATTGTATAACAACGTCTCGTGTTCCATGCATTATATCAAGGAAGTTCGAGTACTGTCAGCGGGCCGGATGAAATGACGTCACGGGCCGGATCCGGCCCGCAGGCCGTATTTTGGTGACCCCTGTGATAGATCAATCTGCTTGACTTCAAAATGCATTTGTGCAAAGTTACTTTTTGTAGATCCATCCAAGGTAAAAGGCTGTCTACCTGTGGTCCGTTTTTTCCCCTCTAACAATATTTCCCGGGCAAGTACATAGTATTTGAAACATATGTGTATGTTTATTTATCATGCATCTTTAACCTGACTGTCTTTGTATAGTTCTGTAGCAAGAACATGAAAGCATAATTGCCTGTTCTTGAATACACTTCATGTAACATTTTCAGAACATTCTCTGGTCTGATAAAATTGTGTTGCATATTTCTACTCTTTATTTTCTCTGGACTTATTACCAGCATAAAATTGAACTATCTTCTTGAAGTATTTACGTGAAATTTAATTGTTTTTTGTTGTTGTTGAAACTTTGATAGATGGTTCAAGAAATATGCGGGGAACAAAAAGACCAACGTCTTCTTTCATTAAGTCATTAGAGACGAAAACAAAAGTCATGAGAATGTCCCCAGGAGCAGCAAAACAGAATGGAGAACCACAAGGTACATACATAAAGCTAGGGTGCATGGGTATTCTTCTGTGGGCCAAATTTTTGATACAGTATTAAGATCCCTAAACTTAATGGGGATGGTTAACACTTGCCATGCTGAAATAATCCAAGTTTTTGTTGAAAAGACCACAACTTTTATCTTATTTTTCTTTTCTTTTTGCGCTCGCTCACTTCTGAACTCAAGTGTAGTCCATACACACTACTTGTAGTAGAGCTGGACTGAATTTTGTGTGTGGATCAGCTTTCCCTATTAACAGTGTCCCTCGCCATCAGGCAAACCCACTCCGACTTCAGAGGTACTTGTAATTTACGTCCCCACGTTAAGGATGAGAGGCAACATTTTTAGTCCAACTGTCCGTTGTAGGGGTTGAACCCCTTACCTCGGTATCAGCACACAGGATGTTTAAGAACACATGTTGCCATGCTGACCTCACTTTAATCTGATTACCTGTAGCCAAATCTTGTGAGTGTAGTCTAGGTTTAGGTTTTCCACTATTATTCACACTGTTCACTATTATTCACACTGTTCACTATTATTTTGTGGCTCATTCAGACATGTAGATAATTTCCTTTGATGTATTTGATTGTTAAAAAACATTTTACTTATGAGTTAACATAATTAATAATACTTATCTTTTCATTTATCCTAAAAAGTTGTCTCCTATACCAAACAATTCACCGGGAAGGTTAACCCGGTCAACAAATGCCCACAGAAGTCGGATGTGTCGGCCTAACGGCGCAAGAACGCAGCTCTGCTGTAAGCAGGCACTATGCTATCACGTCCGAAAAAAAATTCCGGATGAACACAGAAGAAGAGAAGATACCAAACAATTGCACTAATAAATAAAGCATAGCTGTTATCCATTTCTGAATTAGCATCTCTCTGATGGTCATGCATTAAAAAAAAAGGCAGAGTATTAACATAATATTGGCCTCACTTATTGAGGAACAGTATATGCTGTATTGGTACACTTGTATGCAGGCATATTACATCCTATAAGATAGTTGCATGTCCTTTACAGGATGTTGCAACCAACCCCAGCATTTATGTGCTGTTTGTGATTTGCTAGGCAGTGTTAATCAGTAATTTGTCATTGCTTTCTGAACGGCCGACACCTCTGACCATCTAAATCTAAATCAATGCAAAGCGGTTTGCTTTCAAATTTTCCCGCAGATGATTTTGAACCTTGCCTTGGTGTGACAGGGAATTATGAAACCATGTATATCACTATCCCCTAAGCCACAATGCCAGTCTATACATCCTACAAGCTGGTCAAGTTGACCACCTATTTCTTTGATTTGTTCAGCAGATAGGTACAATTTGCAAGTTATGCTGTTATAGTGTGTTTTTTTTTGGTTGCCTCAATATAAAATTCAATATCTCAGTAACGGGCTGAGATAAAATGATGAGATTTAGTATATAACGTTATCATTATGTCCACCCAACAAAACAATTTTTGTTCTGGAGATTTTACAGCAGATTTTAAAGTTAGCTTATATACGGTATATTAATTATGACTTAAAGATTACGACCATGATTTTAACAGTTTTACAGCTTCCCCAAGATTCGACCCAAATTATTCAAAATTTTCACGTGACTTTCGTTTTCAAACAAACAGCGCGAAGATTCAGAGGCGTCTCCAAATGTGGGTTCTTTCATGAAACGTGATTATATAAATAAACTAGCTGACAAGGCCCGGTTTCTGGTGGAAATCAATCAATCAATCAATCTATCTATCTATCTGTCTGTCTGTCTGTCTGTCTGTCTGTCTGAATGTCTGTCTGAATGTCTGTCTGTCTGAATGTCTGCCGGTCGGCTGACCCATCCACCTACCCACCGACCCACCGACCTACCGATATCTATCTATCTATCTATCTATCTATCTATCTATCTATCTATCTATCTATTCTATCTATCTATCTATCTATCTGCCTGCCTGCCAGCCCGACCACCCACCCACCGACAGACCGACCGACCTACCGATATCTATCTATCTATCTATCTATCTATCTATCTATCTATCTATCTATCTATCTATCTATCTATCTATCTGTCTGTCTGTCTGTCTGTCTGTCTGCCTGCCGGCCCACCCACCGACCGATCGACCGACGTACCGATATCTATCTATCTATCTATCTATCTATCTATCTATCTATCTATCTATCTATCTAATCTATCTAATCTATATGTCTGTCTGTCTGCCTGCCTGCCGGCGCACCCACCCACATACCGACCGACCGACCGACCGACAGATATCTATCTATCTATCTATCTATCTATCTATCTATCTATCTATCTGTCTGCCTGCCTGCCTGCCGGCCCACCCACCCACCGACCAACCGACCGACGTACCGATATCTATCTATCTATCTCTATCTATCTATCTATCTATCTATCTATCTATCTATCTATCTATCTATCTAATCTATCTGTCTGTCTGTCTGCCTGCCTGCCGGCCCACCCACCCACATACCGACCGACCGACCGACAGATATCTATCTATCTATCTATCTGTCTATCTGTCTATCTATCTATCTATCTATCTATCTATCTATCTATCTATCTATCTAATCTATCTAATCTATATGTCTGTCTGTCTGCCTGCCTGCCGGCGCACCCACCCACATACCGACCGACCGACCGACCGACAGATATCTATCTATCTATCTATCTATCTAATATATCTATCTATCTATCTGTCTGTCTGTCTGTCTGTCTGTCTGTCTGCCTGCCTGCCGGCCCACCGACCAACCGACCGACGTACCGATATCTATCTATCTATCTATCTATCTATCTATCAATCAATCTATCTATATATCTATCTGTCTGTCTGTCTGTCTGTCTGTATGTCTGTCTGTATGTCTGTCTGTCTCTGCCTGCCTGCCGGCCCACCCACCCACATACCGACCGACCGACCGACAGATATCTATCTATCTATCTATCCATCTATCTATCTATCTATCTATCTATCTATCTATCTATCTATCTATCTATTTATCTATCTATCTAATCTATCTGTCTGCCTGACTGCCTGCCTGCCGGCCCACCCAACCGACCGACCGACCGACCTACCGATATCTATCTATCTATCTATCTATCTATCTATCTATCTATCTATCTATCTATCTATCTATCTATCTATCTATCTATCTATCTAATCTAATCTAATCTATCTGTCTGTCCTATCTATCTAATCTATCTGTCTGTCCTATCTATCTAATCTATCTGTCTGTCTGTCTGCCTGCCTGCCGGCCCACCCACCCATTAACCGACCGACCTACCGATATCTATCTATCTATCTATCTATATATCTATCTATCTATCTATCTATCTATCTATCTATCTATCTATCTATTTATCTATCTATCTGCCTGCCTGCCGGCCCGACCACCCACCCACCGACAGACCGACCGACCTACCGATATCAATCTATCTAATCTATCTGTCTGTCCTATCTATCTAATCTATCTGTCTGTCTGTCTGCCTGCCTGCCCACCCACCCACTAACCGACCGACCTACCGATATCGATCTATCTATCTATCTATCTATCTATCTATCTATCTATCTATCTATCTATCTATCTATCTATCTATCTATCTATCTAATCTATCTGTCTGCCTGCCGACCCACCCACCCACCCACCGACCGACCGACCCACCGACCGACCGATCCACCCACTCAGCCAGCCAGCCAGCCAGCCATCCATCCACCCACCTATCTTTCTGCCTACCTACCTACCTTTCTGTCTGTCTGTCCGGGCCGCATCATTCATTTTATTCGGAGACTGCCGAGGGTCATCGCTGGAGCTACGGAGTTCGTGCTTTGTGCGACGCTTTCCGCGCTGCGGAAAGAAACTGAGCCATATGGGATAAAAACCCTGTGCAATGCAGCCGATTCTGTCGACTGTAAGCTACTTCTTTGATTGCACCCACTCCCATACGAATCCAGATACGCCTTTGTTTGTCATCTGAATTTGCAGGTCCTCATTACCGTAAACATAACATTTTTAACAAGAAATCACTAGTTGTTAAGCAAAACATCAAAGGAATGATGCCGCTTTTAATGATTTAAGTTGTTTTGGGACCTATCAAAGACATATTCCTTGGGTGGGGGTAAATATAAGACGGCTGGAAAAATTTCATAACGATGCAACAGATAGTTTTCAAAATAATTGATCTTGAATGACGGCATAAATTTCCGGACAGACTATAATTGTAAACATTCAGAGGCTGAGAAATGGAACATCCCCTGTGTCCTAGTGGTCATGTCTTATTAGCTCCAAACAGGCTTTTTGTTTTTTGCTCAGATCTTTTGTGTGTGTTTCAGATGCAGTTTAAAAGTATTAATAATTCCTCATATAATTGTATAATTGATGTCGAGATTGGAATAAGACACCTTTAGATTTCTCCTCTTTGAAGAAGGTTGGCTACTAAAGACGATAAAACACAGAAAATTGAAATATTTTGGTCACTTGAAACATCATGAAAGTTTGGAGAGAACAATCATGGAGGGGTATATGTCCGGGAAGAGAGGAAGAGGAAGGCCAAAGAGAAGATGAGTGCAGATGTGGCGGATGATCTCCAGATGGGTGTATCGGACGCGGGACATCTTGCTTATGAACAAGAAGTTTTCTGGACGGTTATTACGGGAGCGAGGTTCTGCAAAGTACATGTGAATGAATGAATGAATGGGCTTGTTTTTGTTTTATTTAATGGTGTTCCTCATGTCTGACATTTAATTTAAACATGCATGCGTAAGAATAAAAGTTGTATCTTCTAACTTTGCATTTTAATATTAAAAATAGCATTTTTATAACTAGTATTGTAGGAAATTGTGGATACACATTATTTTGATGTTTGTATGAGGCTAGAGCTTGTAGAGCAGAAGGATGATGCTTTGTAGTCATTGCCTCAGTAGGCCTATGGTCTCCTCATCAAGAGAGTGAAGAAGAAGAAATATTGTTTAATCAAGAAAGAGTTGTTGAATTTTGATATTAATCTTTCTGCTCTTGAAGAGAGAGAGATGTATTTCTTGTGTTACTTTTATATTTTGTTAATGACAATCATTCTCATAAATTGTGAAATATCCTGAAGCTAAATGAATTTAATTATGCAGCATGTCATTTACATCATGTTTTTTTTTCCCTAGACCAAGATGACTCAGAGGAAGAGGAAGACGATGATGAGGAAGAAGGAGATGATGATGATGAAGATGAAGAAGAGGAGGAGGAGGATGGTGACGAGGAGGAAGAGGAAGAAGATGGAGACGAGGAAGAAGAAGAAGATGATGAAGCAGAGGTTGTCGACACAATAAAACAAGAAGCAGTTGAAATTAGTTTACATGCAGATGATGAGAAAGCCCTGTCAGGTATACATTTTGTACTGTTTGGCTTGTGTCCCCTCATGTCCTATTATTTACTAGAATATAGGTACAACAGGGGTTATTATATATTTGCAGTGAATAGAGTTTTTTAACATTCTAAATTCAGCATTAAGTGGATTTTTGTTATGTAAGACCATTTTAAGTTTGAATTGAATATTGGTCAGCTTAGTGCAGATTATTGTTGCACTCTACACATTTCCATTAGTGCGGTGTTAACTGACAAGCCCACTCATGCCCTTGATGTGTTGCTTATTTCTGGCCACTCCCATCTTCAATCCAAACTCTTGCATTTCAGCTGTCAGTGTTGTTTCATTGGTTGGAATTCCTTTCAGTCAAGCTCTGTAATGTTGGCTTGATCCATTTATTGATCCTCTGATATAGTGGCAGTGCCAGACAGCCTATCTTCTCTTTCATTGCCTAGAATTGACCTGTGCAGTGATTCAGTCCATTGCCTGTGTGCTGAACATACTCAATCCCTGATTATGCAAGCTTGGGTGTAGTCTTGTGTCTCAAGCCAGAGCAGCATCTTTGTTATCATCAACAGCCATTGTCATAACATCTCTTGTGTACTATTGGTTTTCTGAGTAATTGTACAGTACAAGTTTGCGAAGAAAGACCATGCACATTTTTTATGCTCAACTATGTAGATCACATTTCTCTGGTCACAGTTGCCATTAATGAGGCGCTTGATCTCTGCATTCATTTCCAAGGATTCCACTCTCTGCATATTTTAAAATTTAATGACAAAGAATTAAATCTTTAAATGTTGGAGTCCCTGTTTTCCACTTTTCCCTAGAGTGAAAATTCAGTATATACCCATTTCTCACCCCCCCCCCCCCCCCCCAATCTACCCTCTACTTTACTCCTTTAGTTTGTGTCCTTTTTCCTATGTTGATGGATTCGTGTAAATAAAGGCCAATTTTGCCATTTATATTGAGATGAACGTGTGCCCAAAGCATCCTGATTCTATATCCATGGGTGGAAATTCTCATTGCCACACAGGGTTCATCCATAGAACATTCTAGGATGTCTTAGCTTCACATTGTAATCTCTCCAAGGTGTTATCACTGGCTGGAAGTACTACTAATACTTGGTGTAGAAGGACAATCTTATGTTTCTGCCAGACCGTTGTGCACATTACATACTCTACAGTTCTTTGAATCATCTCTTTCCCCTCTCCCCCCCCCCCCCCCCCTCCCTTTCCTCTCACACACGCACAGTGATTGTTCAAGGAGAGCCATGTCATTGCTGCATTTGTAAGATTGACCTGCGCTGAAGAGACATTATACCAGTCAGTGACACTATCAAGTACCATCTGCATTGTACTATATACTGCCTTTCTTTGTACATTATTACATCTGGTACAGCGACATTCATACAAGAAACAACATTGCAGATATAAACAAATTTTATGCAATGAAAGATTATAACATCTGGCATGTTAACCCTTTACAGGGCAGACGTCTGTCCGTTTTGTTAACTCTGAACGGGCAAGATTTTTCAGGTTCGGTAAAATTTTGGGTTACGTTAGTAAAAACATCACATATAAGGTGTTGCTCAACAAATTTTAGTGAAATAAAAAACAAAATGAAGAAAAAAGCATGCAGATTATTTTACTCACATGAATGTTGCTGGTAATCCACACATGAACACAAATATTTACAAAATACAACATATTGTTTGTGATTGTCAGTCTTATACACTATTTACAAACACTCAGAACCAGAATCACTTTCTTCAAAGTCCGATAGATCCGAAGTGTGTACACTGCCCACGCTGATATTACTGATATCTAGCTCAAATTCATAGTCATCTTCATGCACTTTAGTGTCACTTAAATTGAACCCGGCGAAATCTCCGCTCTCACTTGAAGAATTGTCGAAATCTGTTTTGAAATACAAAGCGTAAAATCCCCAAAAACTATTTTAAAAATCCGTTCAAATTCAAAGTGCACACTTGCAAATGGCGGCCATGTTGTCAAGCTATCGGCGAAACTGAAAGTAGACAATCAGAAGTCTCGGAAAGCCGCGAGATCGCGTTTTTAAAACGCTTAGCATTCACTGGCGTTTTCGGGCGTTTTGCCCGTCAACGGATAAGGATGCTTTTAGCCGCTACGCCCGGTAAAGGGTTAATAAACATCAGAGTTGTATTTAAAACATCTCTATGAAGTAGATATTTATATGTTTTATTGGTTGACATTATATGTCAACTACACCGGTCAGTTGGACTAAAATGTTGACTTCTCGTCCTTGACTTGGGGATGTAAATTACAAGCACCTGATGTCGGAGTGGGTTCGCCCGATGGCGAGGGACACTTGTAAAAGGGCAAGCTAATCCATATGCAAAAATCAGTCCAGTCACCAGCAGTAGTAGCATGTGGACTACGCTTGATTTCAAAGCGAGTGAATGGGGAAAAAAATACTGTGGTTTATTTGTGTGTTTAAGGAAGAAGCTGAGCAGGTTATCAAGAACTTGCAGATTGGTTGTATAAAGTTGTAAGCAGGAGGCAGAGCAGAATTAAGCTGGGTTCTAGAATCAGATGATTGCAGTCAGAAGTCTCATGTCTGATATCAGAGTCTGTTAACCCTTTACAAGGCATAGCGGCCAATACCGGCCGATCGCTTAAAACGAGCGTAGCGTCCGATTCCGGCCGATACTATTATGCATTGTAAAAACGCGATCTCTCGGCTTTCCGACACTTCCGACAGCTACTTTCACTTTCGCCGATAGCTTGACAACGTGGCCGCCATTTGTAAACGTGCTACAATGAATTTGAACAGACTTTTGCGGACTTTTTTTGATAGTTTTCGGGATTTTTACGCTGTTTTTCAAAATGGATTTCGGCGATTCTTCAAGTGATAGCCGAGATTTCGCTCTGTTCAATTTAAATGACATTAAAGGGCACGAAGTTGATTATTAATCGGAGCTAGATATCAGTGCAAAGCGTTACTTTGCATTAGCAGTCGTGAGTCGGACTTTAAAGAAAGTGATGATTCTGAAAATGTGTTTGTAAATTGCCGTATAGATGACGGAAAATCACAAACAACATACCGTATTTCATAAATATTTGTGTTCATATATGGATTACCGGCAACAGTCACGTGAGTAACATATTCTGCATGCTTTTCCCTTCATTGTGTTGTTTATTTAACTAAAATCGGTTGACTAACACCTTATTTGTGATGTTTTTACTAACGCGACCCGAAAATTTACAGAACCTGAAAAAATCTTGCCCGTTCAGGGCTACAAAACGGACAAGCGTCTGCCCTGTATAGGGTTAAAACACATTTTCATGTGCCATGGCGACAAATTCCTGTATTATATTGAGAACGCGACAACTCATCATTTATTCCATCTTAATGTTCTTCCCATGTGTGCCTGCTGTCATTGTCCTTGTCCCAGATGAGTGTTTGAAGCAGAAGGAAAGAAAAAAAGTTTACAAACTATAAAACAGCAATTTAAAAGTGTTAAGTAATTAATTACTATAAAATGCTATCAGAGCAAAGCTTCATGCAGTTGGGTACAGAATTTAAAATTCAGCTCATTCACATTTTTAAAATGTCACGAGAAAATGTATTGGAAAAGACAAAACTGGAGTGGAAATTATACACACACCCTAGTTTAAATATATAATTACTTCTGACAGCATGTTTGTTTTATGTAGTTAATGAACTGATTAGATCAAAATGCTTGAAATACAATTTGTACTAATTGTAATTTCTCTTTATTTCTAGTGGATAAAACAAAAAGGAAATCTCAGAGAGGTATCTCACCCATTGAGTGGGACAGGCGAAGTGAAGGCACCAGGAACAAGTCACAAGAAAGAGAGGCTGGTGATGCTGATTCAAAAGGCCGCGAAGATAGAGAAGAAGAAAGACGTAATTTCTGGCATTTTGTTCGTCTTTCATATGTTTAATATACTGTACTTTATTGGTACCAGACAGTTTTTAGAATTATCTGCGAAATGTCTTGGTAGAAAGGTGATGAGGAAGGGAACTGACCTTCCCATCTCATGGTCTTGAATATGTGAAGGTTAACACTACATACACGGGTCATGGTTGACCTGGAACACAGGAAAACCCTGGAAATAGCAATTTAGAATTTCTTGGTAGGGAAGACTGAGAAAATGTTCGTTCTCTCTCTCCTCCTCCCACTCCATTTCCTATGCGCGTACGCTCGCACGCACACACACACATATAAAATCTTATTTGAAATTACCAAGGGGATAAGAAATGCTCCACATTTGAATACCTGTGACTGTGTTTTCAGTGTTTCAGTCAAAGTATTATTGATTTATTCACTTCATATGAAATATATCTCTGCAGAATGCACCTGGGGAGGTGCAGCAAAATATGTCAGGCAATAAATCGTGCAACATATTGCTTGTGGTTTCTGTTTAAATTCACTAAGGGAATACATTGTTTTTTTTTAAAAACAGGTCTGCAAAAATAAAATCCTACTGTATTCAAATGCTTATTTCTTTTCTTTTTTTTTTCCAAAGTAAAACAGTATTATCTGACACCCGGGAAGGTTAACCCGGTCAACAAATGCCTGCAGAAGTCATATGTGTCGGCCTAGCAACGAAAAGAACGAAGCTATGCCGTAAACAGGCACAACATGATCACGTCTGAAAAAACTCTCCGGATGAACACAGAAGAAGAAGTTTGATCTGATAATTGTTATTGACTACTACTTGCACAGGTTTTGGTTTTAATAATGTGTATGATTTACATCTGCAGAGTACTGGTCTAAATTGAAGTATCTCATGAGAGGTGCACGGTTTTTCTTAGTCAAGAGCAACAATCATGAAAATGTGGCTTTGGCAAAAGCTAAAGGTGTATGGTCAACTCCTCCACAGAACGAAGCAAGGTTCAATCAGGCATTTAAAGTAAGTAACTTTTCCCATCTAACTTGTACGCCAGGAACAACACATTTGTTTCTTGGGTTATATTTTTATGTAATTTTTAACACTGCAATGTTAGAATGTTGATTGTGTGGCTGTTCCATTGTATATGTTTAGGATAAATGCTGGCCTTTTTAGTCACTGCTTTAGTCTGTGCCATCATGACAGGACAGCCTAGTATTTTCATGCTACATGTGTTAATAGAAAGTGGTGTTTCATTTTCATCTAAGATCATTGCTGTGATTAGGTAACGTAAACATTGCACTGGCATATACATTACAAACAATTAACCTAAAACTGCTGCTTTTCTGCATAATACTATTGAACACATTTAAATGTTTGAATGAGTTGTATTATAGGATGCATGTCTCCAAAGTCATTACCATCATGTGTCTTGCCAGATAGCATTGACGCGTATGTCTCTCCGCAGGTCTCTGTTCTTTGTGTTCTGGATCAATTCTATTGATGACATTCCTACATACAATCATCTTGGACCATCAGGCATACTTTCTCTTGGCCTGCCTCTTCTGCTGCTGATCTTTTCGGTAATCATAGTGTTTTCTAATGCCTCTCTTCTCATTATATGACCAAACAATATTGTTTTGTCTCTTTCTTATAATTGCTTATAATGTTCTTTCACTAACCTCTTCCATGCATTGTTGGTTACATGGGCAACCCAAAGGTATAAGCAACATTCGTTTCAGAAAGCACATCTCCACTGCCTCCAAGCTCCTATAATTTATTCCCTTAATTCCAAAATTCACTGCCATACAACAGGTTTGACATAACATTTCAAAACTCTCTGTCAGATAAGGTGTAGTGTGTGTTTGTTACATAAACTGTTTTGAAATTAACTTTATTTGAAAACATCAGATATATACATATATATCTCACGCAAATGTTTTTTTTTTCTACAGGAATGTGACAATGTCATACTTATTTTTTCTGTGAAAGAAAGTGGAAAGTTTCAAGGTATGCTATTTAGGATGAAAAAATTTTGTTTTAAAGAAGTATTATGAAAGGTAGATTGTAACTTACAGAATATTGTAAATGAAATTTCATGTAATTACTAACACAAATGACACATGTTCTATGTGGTAAATTAGTTATACATTTCCAAGTATTCTGTGAGGTTATACATTCTGTGATGTGAACAATTGAACATGCTTAATGCAGAAATTGTTTGAGCATAAGTTCTTGTTATCCATGTCTCTGAGCATTGACAGTTTTTAAAAAATTTATCGTAATACACATGGATTTATGTAAATTTGTTCTAAACTACAAATTATACATGTATTTTATCTTTAATCACTGAGGGTATTGTGAATTCAGATATGCAAATGACATGGTCTTCCTCTCAAAATTAGTGATAGCAGAATTGATGCTGTTTATGAAGAGGAGCGGCTGGCCGAGTGGCTAGTATGTCAGATTCTCCTTTGGGAGACTCAGGTTCGAATCCTCCGTAAGGTGTGGATGTTTTTCTGTTGGGGGCACACACACACACACAAAAACACCTGCACAGCCAGGTGGCCTTAATTCCTCAGGCTCAAGACCCTCCTGCCATACACTGCAAGGCACTATATAGGCAGTAAATGACAGTTTTTTATGAAAAGACATATTGATCTCAATCTTTTTCTGAACTTAACAAAAAAAAAATGAAGTAAATGTCCATAGACAAATCATCGTTCCAAATTGAAAATCTCCCAAACTTTGAATATCTTGGCTCTGTAACTAAATGACATGGGAACTAAAAAATAATTTTTCCAGAGGCAACATATAGATGTGAATTAGAACCTATTCACAATAACTAATGAAGAAAATTGGGACTTTTGAACTTAAATGTAACAGAAAAGTTGTTAGAATATTGTGTACCTTAAAGAAGAGAATGCTGACAATCTATAGATTGAAGCATTGAAGAACATTGGCTCATTAACACTATGTCTGGAAGTGGAGATACTCTGACCATGTTAAACGTTAGAGCGGTTTGACAAGAACAGTGATAAAAAGCATGGCTCCTAGAAAAAGAGATACGGGAGACCAGCATGAAGATGGACACAAGACATTGCAGACACCTTGAACATTAAAACGCACCAGGTAGGAGAACTGGCTGAGGCTAGAAGAATTTTTCTGTGAGCTGTGGTACAATCGACAATTTACAATTTTAATCGATAAAATGACCCGCTTCATGATGGGAGGATTATGCCTGAATGTTAATTTTTGTTGTAAATCTTTTAACTGACATTGATTGAAATGATAAGCTCATTGAATGATAGTTTTTACAATTAAAGAAACATTACTGCTTTTGTGTGTTTCATCAAGGATTTGCTAGGCTTGCTGAAGAATCAAGCAAGGATCATCCACCGATTCGCTGGGTATTACCCCCAGGCATGACCCCAAGAGCTTTTAGCGGAGTTTTTAAGCTAGACTGGATCAGCAGGTAACACTTAAACTTTATTTGATGTATATGGTGGCTTCTCTGAGAGACTTTATAGTCTACCTCTGGCTCAGACATTAGTCCACATAGAGCTGAGCATTTTTACACAAGCCGTTGGTTTCTAATGGTAATCACACTTTTCCCAGATCTCATGGGTGGTGGGGCAGGATACCTAGCCTTCATGGATAATGATGAACAACAGGAGGTCCTGTTTGGAAGTTGTGTATGATAAAGATTAATAATCTCCATAACTTTGGAAATTATAAAGGGTTGGCTGTAAGGCTATTGTCTTGGCAAAATTATTATAAATATCAAAACCTGTTTGTGGGTAGATAATGACTTTGAATTGAATCGGCCTCGAGGAAGTAATCCATACAGAAATGTGTTTGAAATTTGAACACACTGACCTTTTGAGTGGGAGAGATGCATGATTAGGTGTTGTATAATGCTGTCTAAAGAGCAGTGAAGATGACAGATATTTTATGTCATGTAGAAAATTGAACAGTCAGTAAATAAACAGGGTTTAAAGGCAACAGGATTAACTTTGTTACACCGGGTTGTATCCTGTATGTATGGCTCACCCTGTTTACACCGGGTTGTATCCTATATGTATGGCTCACGCTCTTTACACCGGGTTGTATCCTATATGTATGGCTCACCCTGTTACACCGGGTTGTATCCTATATGTATGGCTCACCATGTTACACCGGGTTTTATCTTATATGTACGGCTCAGCCTGTTACACCGGGTTGTATCCTATATATATGGCTCACCCTGTTACACCAGGTTTTATCCTATATGTATGGCTCACCATGTTACACCGGGTTTTATCTTATATGTACGGCTCAGCCTGTTACACCGGATTGTATCCTATATGTATGGCTCACCCTGTTACACCAGGTTGTGTCCTGTATGTATGGCTCACCCTGTTACACCATGTTGTATCCTATATGTATGGCTCACCCTGTTACACCGGGTTGTATCCTGTATGTATGGCTCACCCTGTTACACCGGGTTTTATCCTATATGTATGGCTCACCCTGTTACACCGGGTTGTATCCTGTATGTATGCCTGCCCCATTACACCGGGTTTTATCCTGTATGTATGGCTCACCCTGTTACACCGGGTTGTATCCTGTATGCATGGCTCACCCTGTTACACCGGGTTGTATCCTGTATGTATGGCTCACCCTGTTACACCGGGTTGTATGCTGTATGTATGGCTCACCCTGTTACACCGGGTTTTATCCTATATGTATGGCTCACCCTGTTACACTGGGTTTTATCTTATATGTATGGCTCACCCTGTTACACCAGGTTTTATCCTATATGTATGGCTCACCCTGTTACACCGGGTTGTATCCTGTATGTATGGCTCACCCTGTTTACACCGGGTTGTATCCTATATGTATGGCTCACCCTGTTACACCGGGTTGTATGCTATATGTATGGCTCACCCTGTTACACCGGGTTGTATCCTGTATGTATAGCTCACCCTGTTACACCAGGTTGTATCCTGTATGTATGGCTCACCCTGTTACACCGGGTTTTATCTTATATATATGGCTCACCCTATTACACCGGGTTGTATCCTTTATGTATGGCTCATCCTGTTACACCGGGTTGTAACCTGTATGTATGGCTCATCCTGTTACACCGGGTTGTATCCTATATGTATGGCTCACCCTGTTACACCATGTTGTATCCTATATGTATGGCTCACCCTCTTTCTGGTGAGCAGCCTGTCAAAAGTGTTGCACGGAGCACAAACTCGGTAGCTCTTTTGATGAACCTCAGGAGTCTTCGAGAAAATTACACCTGTGAACTAAATGACACAACTCTCCGGAGCACAAGGGAGGCGGCTTGATGACTTCACCATGGGAATCCCCCCTGGACAGTATTTGTGATAAACTAATAGTATAATTAGCAAGGTGAATGGGAGAATATCACAAAGTAAAGTTGTAGCAAAATGTGTTTATTTTTTACTGGTGACTAAATTACACAGAAACATTTTGCAAGTTATAAAATGTACACGAAACAAGTTGGAAATACTAACCCACATGTAAATGTGTACAGAATTTGGTTAAAATTTCCATCATTTTAAAATAGTTTTCTCTTTCAGTGTGTTCTTTTGTGATGAACTAATAGCATAACTAGCAATTATAATACAAAGCTGTGTGGATCGCAAATAAATCGTATTAAATTTATAGTAATAGTGTAACACAGATTAGACTGTGAACAGCTCAATTCAGAATTGGGAATAGATCAGTGACAGAGTTTATTTATGAGAATATATATTCCGTACTAGATATATTCCCCTGTGTGTTACCAGGGCCCATAAAAGAAGCAAAGAATAATAACACTGTAACCAATGATGCATGTCATAATGAAGGCTGGCATGAGACACATTTTCTTGAAATGTTTTGTCTGGTTTTAATTGTATTCATTATTTTATTCAGTGTCAAGTATATTTAGCCACTTTAGTAATATTTTCTAAAGTGCTTATTAATTATATAACCTGCATAGTTGGATACCTCTTGAAAAAAACCAATCCAATGGTACCTTATTCAAGTCGGTAGGTCAATTTTAAGCCAAGATATTAATGTTTGTGTGTCAGTTTGTCATTTAATAGAGACAAATAGAAAAAACGAATTTGACCCTTTCACTTTTTGTGACCTACCTACACACTCACACAACTGTTGGTTACACTGTCGCCAAGAGATATTACCACTGCCGCTCTCTAACTCAAGGACATATATATATATAAGTTATCAGTTGGGGTATCTTGATTGCACTCCGGACAGGTACATAGGTGCTCAGATCCCCCCCCCCCCCACACACACATATATACACTCCACATCATGCTGTGATGACGTCAGACTGCGCGCACAGTACCGCACGGTCTTGTCAGCGCGAGGCCACCAGCATAGATGCATTTTGACAAAACAAGTCCCGTTGTAAAGTTGCAAAATTATCAATGATCTTGTCCTTGTAGAGTAATGAAAAATTAGACATAAATAAAATAATGGGTGTTGAATATACACATGCGTTCATTATAATGTTAATCACTCTGAATACTCCATAACAATATAAAATGGTCGTAGCTGGAGTGTTAAATGTAAACTGCTGTCTACCGCCATTGAAATACCACATTACAGCATGCGACTCAGAAAGCATGCCGAAGAAGGTGAGGGCAGGCATGCTTCGTGCATAGTGGCTTGCTTCGCTTCGGAGGTCACAGGTGGCAAGCATCGCCTGGATCTTTTTTCCGGGGCATGCCGGTGTGCTGGGGAATGAACAGGCGGACAGATTGGCTGGCAAAACTTGGTGGAGTATTGATGCATGACAAGGCAGACGTGGTTGCGACCTTGTGGGAGCACGTGTACACCTAGGAGGAGCAAATGGATCATCATGGTCTGGCAAGAATGAGGCAGCGAGGAGTGACGAGGGGATCTGGCCGGCGCTCGACGCTCAGAGGAAAGGCGAGATGGACATATAATCAGATTGCTACTGGTATAATTGGTGTTGGAACTCTTCGCTGGCTGCTGAGGATGGGGACGGAGTGCTTATGGGAATGCCCCGAATGCTGTGATGTTGGTTCCTAGATCAATCAATCATTACAGCATGCGATCTTCATAATTTCAGTGTGAGGTTTACTGCCAACTTAACTGGTCAAAAATTACAAAATAGCGTAAAAATGGATGCTAAATTTAATAATACATATAACAATGTAATACATCTTATAGAACGTTATTCACTGGTTTACTTACCACTTAGAATAGGCCGCCAGTTCTTCGGTATAACAAGGATTCCCGATGCGCCAGAAATGCAGAACGCAAAATGGGGTGGGAAAAACTATATCAAGTAATCAGTGTCTGTTTTAACTCGATCTTGAAATAATCATGATTTAACAAAGTGAATATGCTTAGTGTCCCCATATCGGAGACACAAAATCAAATAACGGAATGTAACCGAAAACAAAATTCCGGTAAAATTTGGAAAACCAAAATGTACCTAAGTATATTGTATCATGTCTTGTTTTCCTGTTCCCATGTCTTACAGTGACATGTAACATGCTTAATTCGCTAATTTTATTAGCTTTGAATAATAGTTTTCAAATAATTTCAATATAGTATACAGAGATTTTGCCAAATTTTCAGATCTGTGTATGGAATGTGCCTAACACTTCTATCATCTTAAATTGTTATATTTTAAAATTTATTTTTGTTGTTTAAGACGGGATCTTGACTTCACCAAAACAAACCACCTTTTCAATCTCTGGAATGATAATAAACGAGTGAAAATTGGACGGGATGGTCAGGTAAGTTTAATGGAAATAACATTGTTGCCTATAATTTTTGTGAAATCCAGGTTATTTACATTTCATCCTTAGTGTAGAACATTTCGAAGATTTAAACTGAAGTTCAGTGTTTTCTTCATACTGGAGAGTATCTTCTCTTTACAGCGCAACTTTTGATGGTGTTGGTTTGTAGCTAGACCTGCAGCTAATAATAATGGCTCTTGTTAGAGATGGCCTTCGAAGGTTGTCGTTGACGTTAAGTGTAAGATACTAAATGGGAAGATATGTTTGATTGCTTCATTGTGGTAAATGCAGTGTCAGCATAGGGATGCAAGTTGGTGATTGATAGGATTGAAGTCTTTCTTGATACAGGTATGTTTGATAGGATTGAAGTCTTTTTTGATACAGGTATGAGTTCAGAAAAGAATGAAGAACTGTTGACATGATTTTCACTGCAAGGCAGCTGCAAGAGAAATGTCAGGAACAGAACTGCGAAATGTTCTCTTCTTTCATTAACCTTACCAAGGCTTTTGATAGTCAGCAGAGAAGGACTGTGGAAGATTATGGCAAAATATGGCTGTCCACGAAAGTTTGTCCAAATAGTGTGGCTATTTCATGATGGTACAGGAAAATGGTGAACTGTCTGAGCCCTTTCCTGTCACCAAGGGGGTGAAGCAAGGATGTGTCCTGGCACCAACACTGTTCAGCCTCATATTTTCAGCGATGCTGACGAATGCCTTCGAGAACGACATTGGAATAGACATCAACTACCGCATGGATGGAAAGTTATTCAATCTCAGAAGGCTGAAAGCTAAAACAAAAATTAACAGCGGCACCGTCAGAGAGCTCCTGTTTGCTGATGATTGTGCTCTATATGCCAACTCAAAGGCGGACATGCAACACAATGTTTCAGCTTTCTCATATGCCTGTGCCAACTTTGGGCTCAATATCAACTTGGAGAAGACTGTAGTTATGTGCCAGCCACCTCCAGGGAATAATCGAATAATCACACTGTGCCGAATATCAAAGTGAATGGTCATAGACTAAGTGTTGTGGACAAATTCACCTATCTTGGCAGCACTGTGTCACAAGCTGCCACAATTGATGACGAAGTGAATACAAGAATCTCCAAGGCCAGCGCGGTCTTTGGCAGACTGTACAAGAATGTGTGGGACAGAAATGGAATAAGCCTGCAAACAAAGCTGAAAGTCTACAAAGCAGCTGTATTATTCACACTGCTATATGCTTGTGAAACCTGGACGGTTTATCAGCGACACGCTAGGAAATTAAACCACTTCCACACAGTCTGCCTTAGGAAGCTACTGAAGATGAAATGGCAAGACAAGATCCCAGACACTGAAGTCCTAGAAAGAGCATCCATGCCCAGTATCCACACTCTACTAATGAAGAATCAGATTCGCTGGGCTGGTCACTTAACTCGCATGCCAGATCACAGGCTCCCTAAACAAATTTGTTTACGGTGAGTTGCATTGTGGTAAACGATTCCAAGGCGGCCAGAGGAAACGCTTTAAAGACACTCTGAAAATCTCACTAAATGCTTTTGGAATTCATAATGACACCCGGGAGACTGTAGCCAGAGACCGAAATTCGTGGCGTGCATCAATAAGCAAGGGTGCAGTCACGTGTGAGGCAACCAGGACTGCAAGAGCTGTGAAGAAAAGGCTGGACAGAAAACCACTGCAGGAAATCTTTCTCCATAAACATCAAGCATTCTTTGTCCACATTGTCAAAGAACATTTTGAGCCAAAATAGGCCTTATCAGCTATCTTAGAATTCACAGCTCCATACTTTCAACCCCACTGGATGAAATGAATGGTCATCATCATTCTTGATGGACAAACAACAAGAGATTATTCTGCGTAGTCAGTCAATGATATTGGAGTTTGGGTAAGGCCTGACTGGTGACTTTTTTTGCCTACCGGTTCAACTTGTCTGCTCTGAATTTCTGAGCACCTGTTTGTCTGCTCTTTGCTACATATATAGTACCTTTATTGGTTTAAAATATGAAGATTAGTGTTTATTGGCTAAGCATTATTAAATAAACATTTATCAGATTACCATGTACAAGGGCAGTCCAAAAAACTACTTTCTAAACAAAATGGTTTTTGCTTTACTTACAAATTACTCAGTCTTATATCCTTCAAAATAGTGTCCTTCATGTTTCCCCGTTTTCCAATTTTTGAATGTGCCTTCAACTTCATTTTCTGGGATAGCATGCATGTCTCTAGCAAATTTTCCATGATCTCTCATGTGTTCTGACATTGGCAACCTTTAATGTGTAGATTTCAGTGTTTGGAACTGGAAACAAATCTCCAGGGGCCAAATCCAAAGTGGGACGACTATGAGTTAATGGTCTCATGTCTTGTCAAATAGTAACAAATAAGTAATGCTGTTTGCTGGTGCAGCATTTTTGCATGTCCATGCCCCAGGCCTTCGTTTGCATACTGCCTCATGACATTCAAGTAGAACTCTTTATTGATAGTCTGACCTCATGGAACAAATTCATGATAAACTGCCTTTCCAGTAAAAAAAAAAGCCCAATAAAACCTTCACATTTAAGCAAATCTGGCATGTTTTTTTTAGTCGCATTGATGATGTTCCAACACACTGTGATAATGTTCCAAACGAATGTGATGATTTCCGTTTGTTTTGGCATCTGTTTTTTTTAAAAATCTGTCAACAGACACGGCAAACATTTTTGCAGAAATACAACACATGTTCAGTTTGTCTTTTATAATCCAATAGCATAAACTTTTACAGATTTCTATTTCCTTGGACTGGTAGTAGCATTATGCATAGTATACCTGTGCGGGCTGTTGGTTTGTCGAGACTCCTGTCTGTTCCACTTTTTATAAGGGGCGGTGAGGAGCATTTTGTGATATTCACTGGCACAGGAATGGAGCATTATGCTGTGAAGTTGAAACCACGACTAACTGTTTCCTTGGACGCTTCATGAATATTTAGGCACTAATTTCCACGAATTACAGAACTCGCTTTAATAATGTGATCGACATCTACGGACATGTGAGATTATCCAGATTTGTGATCATTGGCTGTGGGAGTCCTTCCAATTTGAAATGCGTGCACCACTTGTAATATTGCATACAACAGTTGTCCTTAAAGGCCTGTTTCAGTAAAAGTTGTATCTAATTTGAAACAAAACTTCACACAATTTGTTGTTCTTCAAGATCCTTGATTGCTGGACAATTCAGAATTTGCCAAGTGCAGTACATTTGTCTTAACTTTACTGAAAAATACATCGATTAACCCTTTACCAGGCAGACGTTTGTCTGTTTTGTAGCCGGGAACGGGCAAGAAGAATTTTGAAGTGCGGTAAAAATTTGGGTTACTTTAGTAAATGTATCACATATACGTTGTTAGTCAACAGATTTTAGTCAAACAGCAAAAGGAAGGGAAAAGCATGCAGAATATTTTACTAACGTGAATAATGCTGCTAATCCACACATGAACACAAATATTTACAAAATACAACATATTGTTTGTGATTGTCAGTCATCTATACGGCAATTTACTAACACATTTTCCGAATCATCATTTTCTTTAAAGTCCGACTCACAAGTGCTAATGCAAAGTAACACTGATCACTGATATCTAGCTCCGATTAATAGTCAATTTTGTGCCTTTCAATGTCACTTAAATTGAACCCAGCGAAATCTCCGCTAGCACTTGAAGAATCGTTGAAATCCATTTTGAAATACAAAGCATAATACCCACAAAAACTAATTTAAAAATCTGCTCAAATTCAAAGTACATGCTTGCAAATGGCGGCCACGTTGTCAAGCTATCGACGAAACCGAAACTAGACAATCGGGAGTCTCGGAAAGCAGAGAGATCCCGTTTTTACAATGCATAATAGCCATGGGCGGTTTCAAACGTTTTGCTCGTTCGGGAGTAGAAACGTTCCCGGACGCTTTGCCCGCTAAAGGGTTAACCTTCAGGCTATGATACCACTCTTATTAGACCGAAGATAAATGTCACTGGTACACATAAGTGTAGTAGCTAATTGTGTGACCCACTTGCAATGCTGTTTTAATTTAAAAGTCTGGTTTCTGTTTCAAGTGCCCTCGTATGCAGGTATTTTGTAGTCAAAATTTATGTTTCTTGGCTCATTACAGAAAAATAGTTTTTAGATGTTAGTTTTTTCTATTGTATTTATAAACAGCAAGTGTTTTCCTTAGTTGATATGAAAATGTATCTTCTTGTCCTACAGGAGATTGAACCGCGGTGCGGAGAAAGCCTTTGCAAGCTGTTTCCCTTTGATGTAAACTTGGACATCTCAGAAGTTGTGCGCAAAGCAAAGAAAGCTCACGTGCGAGCAGACAGAGACATCAGAGAAAGAGCTCCTCGTATTATTGCACCCCGGAGGCCACCTTTACCCCCAGGGCCCGAGTTTGCCAGGTTAGGTGGCTGATTTGCTGGTTCTACCTGTCATGAGATAATCAGACCCACTGAGGTTTGGTTTAAACATGCTGTTGAGCTGAAATTTCCATTTTCTGCATCTTCAGCTACATGCAGTTCAGTGCTATCTGTGTTTATTGACAGTCTACATTGAAAGTGTGCGTAGTCTAGATGAGAACCGAAGTGTTAAATTTAATTGGAATCACCAGCCAGTGTTTGCTAGTCTAGCTAGGTTAAACCAGATTTCTGTAAAACAGTGCCTAACTAAATGTTTCATAAAAGAAATTTGGGGAAATCCTTGGCAGCTGAATTTGTTAATATGCAAAGAATTGGAAAACCCAAAGTGGAAAGTTCTCAGTTAATTTATCTATGTTAACATGTGCAAATCTTCCAGTTTGCATTATTTTCAGGTAGTTCTTTACTTCAAGATGGATTTATTGGACTAGCGTATAGAGCTTCTTTTGCCATGGATATTTACTATCCTGTTTTTCTGAACTGTTTACATTCAATGAGGGGACTTGGCATTTGTGCCAGCCACCTAGGACTGTATACCAATTAATGATTTTAAACACAGAAAATTTGCTAACCGTTCGCAAACAAAGGTTTGATTGGGGTTCCCCTTTTAATGAAATTTATGATATAATGGATAGTTTCAACATCCTAGTTACTGTTGTAGCGCTGTAAAATAAATCACTGTGCTTTGGGAAAGAAAAATTTGAAGCAGTTGATGTTGCTTACGTTGAAACTGTGCCTTCTCCACAGTTTATTGTTTAGATTTGTATGCCAAGTGCACCAGCCTTCGCTTTTTGTCCTAGTATTCATCGGTGTTATTTGATGTGAAAGCGGCCAACAGAAACCGGATGTTTGGCTTCCTGTTGCAAGTGCTGCATCATTTAAGCAGCAGTAGTGTTGGACTTGTTCAAGAACATTCCTGTAATTTACATGGAATATAAGTCTTAGCTTATTTCAGCGCAGTAGTCTTTGACAAGCGGTGAATTTGAAAATGGCATAAATAGCGCAAAATGTATATGAAGTTCTGATTCGTAACTTAAAAAGGGGACAGAAATACAGATGAGGACTGTTTGTGGACATTTTCATACCCATATATTTCTGAATAAAATGGATATTTTAGTCCTAAAATTTATTGTGATAAAGACCATCCTGTGACTGTTCGCTAGTTCCAAATCGAATGAAATATCATTAAATTGTTAAAACTTCACATGAGAGTGAATGCAATATGGACTTAACAAGAAGTCACATATAATTTTTTGGACATTTCAACCGCTTCCTAGAAAATGTGAAAAATTCGTACGTCTCAATGTGCAAGTATATGTTTGCGGCCCGTATTTTTGAATGGATTGAAGTATTGGAATAATGACATTTCTGTGGGGCCGAGTAAACTAAGAAAGTTTAAATGGACGCTTACAAGGTAAAAGTTTGCTTTTCGAAAATCTAGACCATGTGATGGTATGGGTTATGAAGTTAGTTTCTGAATATGGACATAAATATTTCTCTTGCTGAGAACGGAGTGCTCACTGGGGTCGTACTTGCCGAGTGGATAGTGTGCTTGACACTGTGGTATGACTTAGTTTACTGTGCTTGTGTTGTGTCATTTGGTGTTCTTGTTGATGTCTTCTTGCGTTACTGTCAGTGCTTTTTGCAGTATTTTTCTTTAGATAGCAATCTAGTTTTCTCTATTTTTATCATTTGTCTTATTTTTGTTTTAAACTTTTGTCAGTTTCTTCTCTCATACATTAATTCTACCTTTTAAAGTAATTAAGCTAGTAGACATAACTTTTATAATGATGTGAGATGTCTTTGTTCTTGTGTTTGTGCTTAGATGTGCAAATTTGTTATGTCATTCAATCTTAATGCTCCTTTAACATAACCCTTAAGGGTTACACTTTACAAATAATTTAAATATTAATTATTTTATAGTTATTATTTTGCAATCGCCTGCATAATAAACACATTCATTCATCGCATTACTAATGATTAATGGTATTTTCATCTAAAATTACTTCTTGCATATGTCACTATATACTAGGGGTGGTTGAGTAGTATTTTAGTGAACTTAGTATTTTATTACAGTAGAGCAATTAGCATGAGCACCTCAAGTGTCTAGTTATAGGAATTAGCCCTTGGAATGATGATGGTGGTCTGTATGGAAGACCCTGGAAGTGCAAGAATGACATAGGTTCACAGATGTAATGAGGCCTGTTCTTTTCTTGTTCATAAGCGCTGGAAAATGAGTGCTCTCTGACAATATTTCAGCAAGGAATTATATCACTATACATTCAATGACATAGGTTCACAGATGTAATGAGACCTGTTCTTTTCTTGTTCATAAGCGCTGGAAAATGTGTGCTCTCCGACAATCTTTCAGCTAGGAATTATATCACTATACATTCAATGACATAGGTTCACAGATGTAATGAGACCTGTTCTTTTCTTGTTCATAAGCGCTGGAAAATGTGTGCTCTCCGACAATCTTTCAGCTAGGAATTATATCACTATACATTCAATGACATAGGTTCACAGATGTTATGAGAGCTGTTCTTTTCTTGTTCATAAGGGCTGGAAAGTGTCTCCACTCCAACAATCTTTCAGCAAGGAGTCATATACATTCAGGGGGATAATAGACATTTCTGTCTGACACCCCTCTTTTATATCTGTAAAACGTGGAATAACCTTTCCTGATCTTTCTCGCTGTGGCTAGTAGGCTTGTCTGTCGGCTCAGTAGTCAACTGTTCAAATCTTCAAGGTGATTTGATAAAATGGACTTGGGCTCCCATATCGATGCAGCCTACAAATGGTTACCGGGAAATGTTATGGGAAGTAAAGGTGGCAGCACATGATACTGATATCACCCTTTGAGTGTTGATTGGTCTATTAAAATATGGGGCTAGCACCATAAATCCAATATGTTCCAAGGCATGATTTTTTTTTAACATCAGAAAAACACTTTGAACAAGTTATTACATCTGTTTAAGCCTGTGCAGATGTATACTTTTGTATGCACTACTGTAATACCGGCACCGTTGTGAAAGGGTTATGGATGCAGTTAGCCATCCCGGATACTGTGTTCGATACACAGCTGTGGGCGATTTTGCAGCAGATCGCCTTGCCTTGATTTTTGTACAATGGTATCAGTGACGGTCATTCAGAAAGCAGTGGCAGACTATGAGTGCCGATTGTTCAGAAAGCAATGGCAAACTACTGAACGTAAACTTGTCAGTAATCACAAACAGCCAAAAATGTTGGGGTTGACTGCGACGTCCTGTAAAAGGAAATGCAGTTAACCTTTTTAACTCAACACTAATATATTTCTGTGATAAACCCAAAAATAGTGCAATGAAGATAGGTGATGTCTCCAAAACTTCATACATTGCGTCTGCATAGTGCACTGGCACAGACTTCTTTCAGTCTTGTGATATTGTCTGCTCACATGTAATGTTATCTTCTTCTTGCTCTCCACTCTTCCCTATAACTAGCTTTCAGCAAGGAGCTATGTCACTGTATACATCCAAGCCCATCCAGTACAGCTGCATACTTGCTCCCTCCCCCACTGAAGACAACACGGTAGTCTCTGCTATCCTAGGCTTCCATTATTGCATAATTGACACATGATCCTCTGCTTCTTGACTCACCCAACAAATCTTCATAACCTGCCCATGCTGCTTATCCTCCTTTTCATCAATAACTGCACCATTTGATGCAATCTGTGCGCTCATCATGACTTTCATGGCTTCCCCATAAAAAGCACTTTGATCCCTTAGTGTTTACTAATGGCTCACATGGGACCTTGCAGTGTTTCCAGGAACAGTCTTGATTAATGGCTTCTGTATTAGTGTCCACAAAGAGAGAAACATGTTCTAGCCAGAACACAGATCCTAAAAAGATAGACAGAATGGCGTTTCCCCCCCCCCCCCCCCCCCCCCCCCCCCCTATTCTTCCTGGATGTTGGACTTGTATTGTCATGGCAATGTGGTCAAGATAGACTTTCGGTTTCAGATATTTTCAACAGTGATGTGAATGGATGGCAGGAGTCTTGTATGAGGTTTCATGTAACCAGCAAAGAGCTGGTTGACGCTTGCAGTGATTGTCTGCATATTTTTAAAATATCTACCACAGCAACATTAACCTTCTCCCAGACCTGTGATTGAAATCATCACACACCATACCTTCTTCTGCCTGTCATTTACAGACGGAGCAAAGGCCCTCAACTAACTCACGCCAAGCCCTGTGTTGACATGTCAGTGATTGGTTGGATGTGGCAGCTACAGTTTTCATTGGGTTGGGGATGCCAGTCTCATGCTGTCCCTCCTTAGTTGTCTCTTTCAACATGCATGGCATGTCACATTGCCACTGTTCTTTGTTCCCCACATGGGCCTCAGTAATAATACACAGACATCACCGCACGTATGCATAGGTGAAATATGGTGTGGACAACTCTGTCAAATGCTTGTTTGTAGCTTATGTAACCCAGTTTCTTCTTTGAGCCAAAGTATCTTTTTTTCTGTTGGTGTTCTCAACAGATACTTTTGTTGTACCGCCAAAATGTATGTTTAAAAGTGTCAGTTACTTTAAGTTTAGTTGGGTTGGATAAAAAAATCCAGACCCTCACTGGGGCTTGAACCCGGGACCTCCAGCACTCGAGGCAGACACCATACCTCAAGACCACCCAGCCCCCCAGCTCACAAATTGTTATTAGCCCAACAAAATTGCAGTCACTGCCTGATGACAAATTTAAACTATTTTGTGTAAATCCTGATCTGATGCAGTAAATGCCACTCCCCCTGCTATGACCTAGAATATGTGAAGGCATAACACCATGGCAGTGAGGTCGCCATAGACTTTCTACTTTCTACTATCTACTATCCTTTACTGATTTTCATTTATATCCTATCTTCCTTGTAATGACATAGGCAGTGCATTTTTTTTTATAAAGACCTGTTATCTTGTTACTGCTCTACTTTGGTTTGTGACAATGTTTAAATCCTTTCTCATTGTCTTACTATTTATTTATTTATATCATCTGCCAATCACATCTACCTGCTTTTTTCTTGTATTTAATTGAAGGTGACAACTGTCAGTTTTTGGTTTAAACATGTAGGTCCTCATTTCATTGTTTTATTTAACCTCATTTTTTTATCATTTTAACATTATTTTCCCTGTCGAGTACAATTCTATGCCACCATTACTATGTTAATTTTAAGAATTAACAAAACTGCACACACACGACCTCAACTGTTAATGGGTTAGAAATAGATGCTGAGGAATGTAACTGGAATTGGTAAAATTATGACTAAACTTTGCTCGAAGAGTGTCCAACATGCAGACATTTTTGTTTAACTTCGAGGACAAGAAACTGATGATCATTTACCTCAAGATGACTGCTGTTTTGTGTTAATATATTTAGGCTGATATTTAAAGGTGTGCGAAGAATATATTTGTACACACAGACACACATACCCACACACACAGAATTACTTCAATGCAGAATTACTTTAATATAGAATTCCTTCAATATAGAATTCCTTAATACATAATTATTTCATATCTTTATAACTTTTATTTGGGAAAGAAATGGCAAAAAGTTAAGGAGCTGATCACATCTACCATTACCTTCTGTGGCACCACGACACTATTTGTTGTACAATGACCGTTATCCTTTTAACAAGTCACTCTTTGAGAAAACTTCATCACAACCTTTTGTAAGTGTACTTAATGCTCATAACTCATCTAGCTTGACTTTTTTCATCTCTGGTGATTTTTTAAATTGTAAAATCATGTTGCTAACTTTCTTACAACACAATCCTGGCCCTTCACAACCATGTCCCCCGTGGTCTTGATAAACTCCATGCCACTGCTCCAACTCATCCAGCATTTTCTCCCTCGGATGTCTATATTCCTGTTTTGTTTTCAAATCTTCATATCCAATGTTTTATATGGGGCAGTCACAAAAGCAGATTACTAACTTAATTTAAAGGTAATACAGTAGTCACTTTATGAGAAGGGGGTTGGTGGATGATGAATAGGAAGATTGTATGTGTTAGAAATGCAGATGTGGTGGCTTCGGTGACGTTCATGGGGGGAAATTGAATTCTGCTGTGCTACATGTACAGGGATTCTCACTTCTCCAGGTGTATATTTTCATAGGTCTGTATTTTACTCTTGGTATTCAGTGTCCATGATTTACTCGCATGCAGCTTTAATACATTTTGAGAGTCATTCCGGTGGGAGGATCTA
Organism: Cepaea hortensis; assembly: GCA_963921405.1. NCBI lineage: Eukaryota > Metazoa > Mollusca > Gastropoda > Stylommatophora > Helicidae > Cepaea > Cepaea hortensis. The sequence goes on along the minus strand of OY992885.1, from coordinate 59,637,205 downwards.
ACAGAATATTAATCACTTAGGGTACTGCCTCTGGGTTAAGTTGTTTTTACAATGTCCTGCTTGCTTTCACTTTACATTCTGACCGACTTCTTTCTCATGGTCATAATTATTATGTTATTGTTTTGTTCCTTCTTCTTCTGCGTTCATCCGGAGAGTTTTTTCGGACATGATTGCGTTGCACCTGTTTACGGCAGAGCTGTGATACTGCGCCTTTAGGCTGACACATCCAACTTCTGTGGGCATTTGTTGACCGGGTTAACCTTCCTGGGTATAGTTTTGTTTTATGTCTTTCATTTCAGTTTTGTTTGTTACATCTGGGACTTCTTGCAATTCATATTTAATTCTTGCTAGTCTTGAATAGTGCAGCACAGATTGTTTTATATTCTTTGCTGACTTTTGCAACATATTTATCTCATATAGATCTCAATATATCAAGACAGTTGGTCATTACATCTCACAAACTTTTCACCTAGTGTCAGAATAAACCATCACTCTTAGAACAACCTTGTATCTTTCAGTTCTAAGTTAACTAACCTAGCACACAAGAATTGTTTAACCACAAGAAGCATAAGCTGAATTTAGTTATTTTCTATAAATGGTGTTAAAATTTTCTCTCATTTTATTTATTATCTATTTCTAACTTACCAACTTCCCCTCATAAAATCATATTATTTATTATTGCACTCACATCGCTTCTATTTCGCTTTATTTCCCAATATAATCCACACAGACATTGATTCCCGAATTTGATCACTATATCAGAGCAGCAAAGTAGTAATTGTCCTGCTTCTTTAGTCAAATTCACATGTCATGTTCATCATCTGTATCACCCGTGAAAGTTTTACCACCGAGGTCAGCTTGTAGTGGACCATACAAGTGAAAATCGCTTGGGAGTAAGTTAGGGCTGTGAAACATATACTGTATAGATACATTACAACCTTGCTGTTCTTTATGGATTATCTTTCCTGGTAATTTCTTCCTAGGTTAATTGCACCGTCTGTGGCTTAGCACTGTCGTAATGAAGCAGTACTCCAATCAATCGGTAGAAACGAGTGTTTTCCTTAAATTACGTCCTGATGTATCAGTATCATTTACAGTATGATGCACTGTTGAAATTCTCACTTTTCTTCTGGAAACCAGCCAGCAGTACTCCTGGAGAATTGGAAAACTAAGCATAACCTTCCTTGCTGGTGGTAAAATCTTGAATTTCTTGTCTGAAGGTGAAGATGGATATTCCATCGCATTGAAGTTTGCTTTGATTCAGGATTGTAGTGATATAGCTATGATTCATCCCCAGTGACAATCCTGTTCTGCTGATCTGATTACTGAGAGATTTGTCATCTAATATGTTGAAGACTAAATCATGAAATATCTTATTGCTGTTGCTATGCTGTCTTTCATTACAAGCCTGTTAGTTTTTTGTTTTGTTTTTTTGCGCTCGCTCGCGTAGTCCATACACACTATTTATTGTAGTGATGGACTGAATTTTGCATGTGAGTTAGCTTTCCCTATTAACAGTGTCCCTCACCATCAGGCGAACCCACTCCGACTTCAGAGGTACTTGTAATTAACATCCCCAAGTCAAGGACGACAGGTCAACATTTTAGTCTAGCTTTCCAGTGTAGGGGTTGAACTGCTAATCTCAGCATCAGCACACCGGATGTTTAAGAACACAGGTTCTTATCGATGCGGCCCTGCAAGCCTGTTATTCTGAATTATCTCTTCTATTGGAGGTCAGCATGGCTGAATGGATAAGATCATTCACTCTTAAACTTCCAGTATGCTGCCAAGGTAGCTGGTTCAACCCCATCACCGGTCAGTTGGACTAAAATGTTGACTTCTCATCCTTGACTTGAGGCCGTAAATTACAAGTACTTCAGAAGTTGTTGTTTTGTCTGATAGCAAGCGACACTGGTAATAGAGAAAGCTAATCAACATGCAAAAATCAGTCCAGTGCACAGAAGTAATAGCATGTGTGTTAACTACGCTTGAGTTCAAAGCGAGCAAACGCTTTAAAAAAAATATTTGTCACAATCTCAGCGGGATGACCAGGTTGGTCTTCATCAGTTTTTTTAAACATCCTTTACATAATTTATTACCCAGTTATGTATGATTTATCATGGCAAAAATTTCTCATAAATTGATAATCTTTGTAGGTCTTACACAATTGCACAACAGTGCGCTTTTCTTCAGTTCCATGAGCACGGTCACCAGTTTTGTCTGCTCATTTGCATGTGACATCTACCTAAGCTAATATAAAAAAGCTAGATGATGCCACCATCAAATTACACCTTTAAAAACTACTTACAACCACTTGAAACTTCCCCATATGTTTATTCCTTACAGATTTTCCGCATATGTTCATTCCTTACAGACTTTCTCGTGTGTATAGTGTGTTTATTTTGTTACATTTTAATGTGTTCCTTATTTACTCATGGGACTTCTGTGTTAATAAAAACCGTGTCTCTTATTTTCCATTGATTTTCTGACTAAATTGCAGTTTGACTTGATAATTTTTATATTCGGCTTCTTTGATTTGCATTGTTTCATCCAGATCTTTGCTGTCAGTTTTCATCACCTGTACGTAGTACATTATTAACTAATCTTTTACACTTATTATTATTTTGTATCTTCTCATTAAAAAATGTCTGACTTTTCTAAGTTAATTTAACATTTTGTGTGTGTTACCAGCTTGGTGTTGCTTTCTTGCACTATTTAGTGTTGCAGCCAGCTTTTTAACAAATAACTTGTTTATTATATATGATTCTATTACTTGTGGTACATTATGTATATGCTTGGGATCTGTTCGCATGTGAAACATTATTCAGTCGAGCCATAGCATTTTGGTTTGCTCGGTCTGTACCTTTTTATCTGTATAGTAATTCTGTTTCTGTGTTCTTCTTCTTCTTCTTTTCGTTCATCCGGAGTGTTTTTTCAGATGTCATTGCGGTGTGTCTGTTATGCACCCTTGGGCCGAAACCCGTAGGCCTACACATCGACTTTAGCGTGCTTTTTTGACCAGGTAGCATACCTGGGAGACTATCACTTTTGTGGTGCCATCTACAACCATGCTGGCCAAGGTTGAACGGTCGAAGACAACGGTCATCCCTCAAAGGAAGGCAGGGACAGTCCATAGCATTTTCCGCCATCCAAGGTTGCTTCCATAGTTGCAGGGCCGACACATAACGCCCTGGATCTGGGCTCACCGAGGGAAATCGTCACGTCCTGCTCATGGCTGCTTTAAATCCTCACTTCAATATATTGGTCATTTCGTTTTCCCCGGGCCATTCCCGCACAAACCAGACATGTTCGCAGACGGCATCCACTCAGCGAGTTTTCGGACATGTGCTTGTCGTTGCGCCCATCAGAGCTGTTCCAGGCACGACAGACATTCGGAAACTACCTAGTCAGAGCTGTTCCGAACAAGAGCGGCATTCGGAAACTAGGTAGTCAGAGCTGTTCCTAGCACGAGAGACATTCGGGCGAGACATTTCACTCGGACGTAATTGCGTAGTGTCAATTTTTAGTTTGCCACCCGTAGGCCGACACTTCCGACTTCTGGCGGGCATTTTTTAGTGAGGTTAGCCTTCCTCTGGTTTCTGTGTTCTGTAGTGGTTTGTCGTTGAAAAATTCCCGGCACATTGAGTTGTTCACACTTGTGTGAAGTACGTAGAATTATGAACTTGGTTCCATTGGGGTAAACCTTGGCAACACATTTGTTCTGAGAATATTTTGAGTTCTCAATGCCTTCTGTGCATTTCATCCATCCATCATGTGCCATGCCGATAAGCGTGAGCGGTCATATTTTGCCATCTCACTCGATCACCAGTCGTGGATCAGCTCCGTGTTTCTGTCTCGACCATGCCACGTGGCCCTTTGGTCTCCTCCCTGCATTTCATAATCATGGGGAATTGATGTTTTTACAGTTTTGCAGTGTGCAGACATTCTAGTCTCTGGCAAGCATCATGTCAGAGGAGATTACTGTCAGTCCTTTCATTAGCCCGGCTGGTGACTGTTTCCAGGGACAGTTTTAGTCATTGTGGTATCCATTTCTGACACATCATCTGTATCCTGTTCCATGTTGAAGTGATCTTGTTACATCTGCCTCTGTGTCAAGTGAGCATTAATCTAAGAATGCTGCCTGGCAGGCTAGCAATGTTGTGCTTGAATCCCCACAAAGGCAGATGTTTTAGAAAACAATACAATATCAGTTTTTAAGTGTGTTAAAGAAAGTCACTAGAAAGTTGCGTAGAGGCCCTGGAGATGTGAATATACAGACAAATATGTCATATTTTATGGAAATAAAAACAATCAAATGCAGAGGTTCTTGAAAAACTGGGAATGAAGAGAGAATTGATGAAAGAAATAAAGAGGAGTTAAGTGAAATATTTTGGCCATGTTAAAAGACATGATACTGTTATAAAAACCATACTGGAAGGCAAGGTTGAGGGCACGCGAGCAAGAGGTAGACAACAATACAAGTGGGAAGATAACATCAAGAGATGGACAAACATCAGCCTGACAGAATGTAAAGTCAAGGCGAGAGACAGACAGACAGTGTTGGAGATTTATTCATTGCAGCCAGCCTTCGTTGCAGGGATGGCACCTGATTGATTGACAATGCCAGTGGTACACCAGACAGACATAGGTATATTGCAACCAAGGCAAAACACCCGGTCTTAAAACTCCCCCAACCCCTGTGCTAAATATAAGTGTGGATTAGGCAAAGAGACATCATGTACCTGGAACTTTAACCTGGATTTAACCAGTGAAACAGCCAAATCTGGTTTTATTTATTTCCATTATATTACTCCTCTCATAACAATGTACTAATTATTTTGAGTCACCGCCAGCTGTGTATCTTGGACTTTATGTGGCGTCGTGTCTTGTTTTTTTACCGATTACCCTGTTCAATCTTCAGAATGTTGTTTAGTTTGTGTGTTAATGAAAATTGTTTTCAAGTTCTGCTCCTTTTGTTGTCGTGCTTTGTTGGTTTAAAAAAAATTATTATTTGCTTGCTGTGTCATTTAACACACTTAAAAATTCTCTCTCTCTTTCTCTCTCTCTCTCTCTCTCTGGGGACATAAATTACAAGTACCTTAGAAGTCGGAGTGGGTTTGTCTGATGGCGAAGGACACTGGTAATAGGGAAAGCTAATCCACAAGCAAAATTCAGTCAAGTGCACTAACTGTAGTAGCACAATGTATAGACTACATTTGAGTTCAAAGCGAGCAAATGCTTTAAAAAAAAAAATTTCTGTCACAATCTCAGCACACACAAAAATGAATGGCAATTTTTGGTCCACATTTGCCATTAAGTGTAAAGGAGAATTGAGGTTTTGAATCTTGAGCACTGCGATGTGTTTGTGTATATGTAGTGTACCCTTGATTGTGTCTTTCCATCTGGTTTTTTGGGTTAACCAAAGAGCTTCTTTGGTTGCAGAAACAATGCGATAGTTGAGCTTCATTCTTATAAGATGTCCAAAAGACTTTATTTGTTGTCTGTCTGTAAATTCAATGCAGGAAGTGTTACTCATGTTGTTTCTAATGTCATGTGTTCTGATTATGTTTCTCTTAGTTCATTTCTATTTTCCAGTGTCTGCTTTCATTATTTATCATATGTGTATTTGCTCTATTCTGCTATCTCCGTTGCCTTGGGGTTATATTTGCTTGTCTTTCTTTCTTTCTTTCTTTCTTTCTTTCTTTCTTTCTTTCTTTCTGTATGTCTGTCTGTCTGTCTGTCTGTCTTTCTTAGTGTTTTATTTTACTCTCTGGTATGTATGAGTTAACATGCAGCCTTGTCTACATTTTGACATAGTTGCCCAATAGTTTAACCTAATATAATAGGTAAAGTTTGATGTGTCATGTTTGATGTTTCATGTGGAGCCAGTCAATAAAGATCAAGTGTGTGCCTTTACACTGGCATCCATTCCTGCCTCACCTTCTCATATAACCTAGGAAGTCATTGGAGCATGATCCTCTGCTACGCTCAGCAAAACTTATTTCTACATGTGTCTGTTTCACACCATTTCTTTAGTGAATTTTCAGTCTTTGTTTTTCCTAGAGCTGTTTTAGTAAGTGTTAGATAACCTAGGAGATGTTTGGTTTGGTTAACTTTCATTGCATACTGATATCTCCTTAAGTGCTCCTGTCTCCCATAGATGTCACTAGGAGAATCTTAGAACACAGCACAAACCCATAACACTAGTGAGGATCCAGACGTGTTTATAGCAGAATCACATGTAATAAATATTATTTTGTGAGTGGGTTTTCTAGCTTTTTACAATTTATTCTGGACAGCAGCTTGTTTTAGTAAAATATAAGAAATTTAAAAAACACGAGCTGGTAAGTCATGATTACTCATGCTTACAAACATGGCACATGCTGATGATGAGTGGTATATCTGGCATATATTTTGATTTCTACCTGTTGAGAGGTTGTCTTAATGTGAAAGGTGCACAGCTGCTCCTAGTTGTTCACCCTTGTCAGAGAAGGCTTGATCTGATCCATCACTCCACCAATAGGGTAGTGTTCCATTCTTTTCTTATTGTGTAAAACATCCATCTTTGTGCATCTGTGACATTCTGCACCCCTCTCTCTCTCTCTTTCCTCATGCATGAGAACAGTCCAATAAATTCTTATTAACAACTCAACCAGCACAAGAAATGATGTACTAAACAGAAAGGGAAAGGGAATGACTGACACAATTGTTTTTATTGAAATACCAAAGTCAAGAGCTCATAATAACATTGATGTCTTAGCCAAAAAGTAATTTTTCCATGTTCGAACAGGGTACACTAAAAACAGCCA